>JADRCD010154994.1:0-42363 GCA_019843815.1 Montemys delectorum | reverse complement strand
GAGAGAGAGAGAGAGAGAGAGAGAGAGAGAGTGAGAGTGTTAGTTTGTGGGTGTGTGAGAGAGGGAGAGTTTGGGTGTGTTTGAATGCGAGTGTGATCGTGCCTGTGTGGGAGATAAGGAAGCCAATGGTCAGTATCAGATATCTGCCTCATGGCTCTCATCTTTGAGATGGCTTTGCATTGATGTCAGCTAGGTGAGCTCTAAGGATCCTCCTGTCTAGTATTAGAGTTACACAGGTATATAACCATGTCCAACTTTCATGTGGGTGCTGGAAATATGAACTTAGGTCTTCATGGGTGTGTGGCAGGCATTTTACTCACTGAGCCACCCCCTCTGCCTTCAATATTTTCAGTAGGCAAATCACTGACAAGCAATCCCTTATTTGGCAGAAATATGCAATAAATAGTCATACACGACTGTTTGCTTCATGTTTTATATACTAAAAAGTTATAAATAATCCAAATAAATGTTAGGTTAAGTACATTTAACTAGAATGATAACACAGACATTAGATCATAAACACATTTGATATCACATATACATCTCTCAGGTATCATGAGCTGGACTGATGGATGGAAGTGATTAGAACCCAACACACGAGTAATTAATTAATTAGTAGAATGAGGGCTAACAAGATGGCTTAGCAGGTAAAGGTGCTTCCTGTCAAGTTTGGCAACCTGAAGGTGGAAGAAGAGACCTGATTCTGAAAAAGTTGTTCTCTGACCTCCACATGCACACTATTGCATGCACACATGTCATAAGACACATACAAAATAAGCAGACATTAAAGGTTTTTTTTACAGTAAAACAAACAAACACCAGGGACCATATGTGTCCACAAAACTCAGTCCATGTGCCTATCTGTACATGAAGTGAATAAAAATCCAAAAGGAAATTCAAGTAAATTATATGTACTTTTTGCTGGACACGCCTCCAAAATCTTTTCCACAGTATTTAGTTGATGAGGCCAGCTTACCCCCTCCATCTTCTGAGCCTGGCTCCAGGAGCCCAGGCTGCAGATTCATTCCACTCCAATGTTCCCAACTGTACTTCAGCTCCAGAAAGGAAATGATATTTTGACTGGTGTCCTCCTTTTCTTCCCTGAACACAATGCTTTACATCTGCATCCAGGGCTCTATCCATCTGCTACAGAGAGGTCGTCTTGTATACTGTATAAACACCTCATTTGTCAATTAAAGCCTATGGCCTTTGGCTTAGGCAGGAAATAGAGGTGGGACATTGGAAGGAGAGAAGAGTCAGAGAGGAGCTGGGACGCATGGTTCCTGAGCCACGCAGCAAAATGTAGGTTAAAATAAATGGGTTATCATCAGTTGTGATCTAGTCAGAGTAGAGGGAGCTATATGGCCAAGGCATTTGTAAATATGAGTCTTATTTCAGGGAGCATCGGACTGGGAGGCAGAACCAGGACTTAAGTACAACAACCTGCTGTCCTTCTCCTCAGGAGACTCTGCAATCATGCCTTTCCCTCAAGCTCTGTAGTCTCTAATCTACCTGGCACAACACACACAGTGAATGTTTGAAAAGGAACCCTCATTAGACTGCCCACTTGCCATCAAAATATAGATCAAATTTAACATGCTTCACAAACATGACCTAGCCCCAAATGAGCATGCTACCCTCACATTCTCACTAAGCTCCTCCTACAGGGGAACAACAGTAGCCTGACCCTCCTCACCGTCCTCGAGCCTCTGCCAAAAAGCATATTCTGACAATCTTCTCTGATGCCCTAAGCCTGGACCAAGTCTCTCCTGGGTCTGTACTTAGCCTTTGCTTATCATGTTCATGGTATAGCTACCTGCTTATTGGCCTGCCTTCTCAGCTAATCAGCAAGCTTCTTAAGAGTCAGGAAATCTCTAGTGCCTACACTCACCTGCTACATCATCAGCCTTAATAAATGACTCCACCTCCTCCAGTCTGCGTTTACCACCAGGGCTCGCCAAGCCAGATCTGGACTCTGCCTAGGTTCATGCTCTCATGATGTGAGGTGTCTATACTCTCTGAGTGCACCTCTTCTGCTTGAGATGTTCTCACTTAGCCTCACAGCAAAGTCCTAGTTAATCTTCAAAAAGATGTCAAAAAATCACTACAGAGCATTTCTTCTGGGCCTGTCCCACCCCCTAGTTTTTAGCACGGTAGTTCCTTTTCCATAATGCGTCTGTTAGGAGACTTACCACATTTGAATGTCTCCTTTCCTGTGATTTTCCAGTGTGGGACTGGCACTGACTTCTGTAAAACAAGTGGCATGTCAGAGCCACGTTTCATTTCAGCCATATGTGTATGGAGGAGTCTTCATTCAGCCTCTCCTTGTTAGAGCCGAGGGATGTGAGGCTGAGTGGGTAAGGGCAGCTCACAAACACCACAGTGCTCTCATTCTAAGTAGATACTTTGATCGGCTTTCCATCAATATGCACACTGAGTGCAGTAGTATTTCCTGAGAGCTAATGCTAAGTCTCCAGTGAGCCCAGGAGTACCCTTGTCTTACAGCTGTGTGGACCTCGGTCCTACCACACAGCCAGTCTTCTCTCTTCCTTTCATTTTGCCTTTTCATTAATCTAATCCGTGCTGTGACTGCTCTGGATGAAGTGAATGAATAGATTTTGTAATGGAAAAGGAACTTCTGAAGGATTAGCGACTAGTAGGAAGAGTAAGTGCTGGTCAAATGCAGTTTTGGCGAATGATATATTTCAAGTCGCTCTGATGTGGCAGTTGTGAGAGCTCATAACACCCTTCTAAAATAATTGGGTCTCTAAAGTGGTTCCAAAAGATTTTTGCTTGACATAAATTCTCTAAATTTCCAGGCTTTCTGGATAAAATAGTTGACTGCAATGCCATCTTTAACGTGCTCTGCTCTATACTGGAGAAGATCCATCAGGAGCCTCAGAGCACTGCAGACAGAGGGAAGCTCAGGTGAGATGAAACAACAAGATAAAGAGGCAGGGATGGTGTCGGGGAGGAAAATTTAACTCCGAGCTTCTTGCCTGGGGCACTTCTGAGTTACACATTTAAACACCTAGCGATCCTAATTTACTCCAGCATCTCCCAAAGCGTCACGAGACATGTAGTGCTGAATCTTTATTTCTTACTCAGCTCCCATGCATGAGTGGCATCTCCGTGATTACTTATTTTTTCATAAGGAGGAGAAGTTGTCTGCAGAAATTACTACCTTTTGCAAAAACAGCCACCATTAGATGGTCCTGTGTCGTCCCTTTTCTTCTTATCTGTTATCTGAATATCTGTTACAGCATAGGGAGACGCACATTGGTCCCTGGCTTACAAGCGTTGTTTTCACACAAGAAAGGGCACTGGGTCTCTGGCCTACAATTCCCTGTGAAGTAGAACTCAACCCTAGGCAGAAGACACTTGTGTCACATGAGTCTCCAAGGGTTCAGCACAGAACCTTTAGCTCTCAATTGTTAAAAAAAAGCTGACTCCGGCCGGGCGGTGGTGGCGCACGCCTTTAATCCCAGCACTTGGGAGGCAGAGACAGGTGGATCTCTGAGTTCGAGGCTAGCCTGGTCTACAGAGTGAGTACTGGGATAGCTAAGGCTACACAGAGAAACCCTGTCTTGAAAAACCAAAAAAAAAAAAAAAAAAAAAAAAAAAAAAAAAAAAAGCCTGACTCCATTACACATATGCAACCTGCCTCTTGTGGTACTGAGAACGGCACACAGGGCCTCACGTATTCCTGGCAAGTGTTCTACCACTGAGCCACATCCCCAGACTGTTTTCCCTTTCTAATGGGGCAGTTCAGCCAGGTGTATGTTGCTTTAAGAAAGCTAGACATAAAACATTAGAACTGACACCAATACAGACAAACTGTGCAATTACAAAAAGAATTCCTGGCTTTATGTTGAGATTCACGACGGGGTTCCTCTAAATGCTGCTCTTCCCTAGTGCATTTAGATCTCACAATCAACGAACATTTCTGTTTACAGAATTTTAAATTTGTTCTCCCATTAGGGTTCTAATAAGCAACATGGTACAAATAAAAAGAGTATGGGGTTTGAGGTCAAAGAAGCCTGGGCTCTAATTTAGGCTTGCCATTCACTTGCTGTAGAAATCTGGGTAACTAGCTTCCCAAAGCCAGGGAAAGTGAGGCCTGGAAGCTTCTGATTACAGAGTGCTGGGTTTCCTTTTCTCTTCATGCTTCTGACATGGTATCTGTAAAGCACTCCCCTCCCCATACCCACCCCCAGTGCTTGTGCAGCTTAAGTGTGGTAGTATCTGTAAGGCCATAAAGGTACACAGGGCAACAGCTCTCAGCTCCCTGACCCCTAAAAGATTCTGCTTCTGCAAAGACCAAGTCCTTCCTATCACAAATGCCCCTAAGACACCCCTGATAAATAGCACATGCATTTATAATCAACTTTCTGAGCCTGTCTGGCATGAATGTGAGGCCTCCTGTGGCTGAGGACACAGGCTCTGATGTAGCCCACTCCTTTGCTGAGGTCACTGCATGACCTGGACCTGTCCAGGGCTCCCATCTCTGTGTGTCCTTTGTTCTCGTTGAGCCCCAGGGTATCTCACAATGACTAGCAGTTTGGATCTTATTCTGAATGCAGATAGTTGTCCTGAAAGGACTTGGAGCAGCTATGATCACATTCACAGTTTACAAGGTGTTTCTGGTGGATGTGTAGACCATAGGCTGGAAGTGCTAAGAGTAGTGGCAGGGAAGCCAATCAGGGGCTGGTGTGATGTTCCAGATGAAAAGTCAGTGAGAGCACACGAGTCAAGACACGCTCCATAGGTGAGACTCACCTGTCTTGCTAATGTCACGGCATGGAGAGCTTGGTGCTGTGGTGTGGCTCGGTGACTAGGTGCATGACGGTGTTGACTGTGTGAGCACCTGCTGTACGTCTCTTAAGGACCTTACTGAAGGTTCAGTTAAGTCAGGCAAGCAGCACAGTAAGCTGGAAGGTTCTTTTCACGGAGACTGCACTGCTCTCCCTACTCAAGTCTTCAGTGTACATGGGAAGGTCTCTGCTCAAATGTCCATTTCTTAGGAAAGGGGAATTCCCTGAGCACTCTTCCTGTGCTGTGCAGTCATCTCCTCTGCCTGGGTTCTTATTCTTTACTCCGTATGTATGTCTCCTTTCCCTTTAGAGTAGAAGGGCATCCTTGGCAAGTGTCTTGCTGTGCCACTATGTCTTTGCACTCAGGCCCTGTCCAATGAACAGGGGAGCATGATGAATAGACGTATATACAGTACAGCTACCAGTGCATTCTGGGTCAACATGTAGCCTATACTTGAATGTTTATTGGGGAACTCAAGACCCAGTCATCTGTCTGTCACATAGAACCCCCTACAAGGTCTATGGCTGCCGGCTTACATCCACCACCATTGTTCCCTCCCAGCCCATGCACACATGCACATACACACATCAGGGAATGCTGCTTGAGAAGCAGTGAGTGAAGCACTGAAAACTACTAGACACACACTGCCTCTGGCCCTCAGCAAAGAGGCCAAGGAGGAGTTAACACTTCTCTAGGTGAAATATTCTCAGTCAAGCAGGAAAAAACATCAAAAGGCCAGTTTTTATACTGTAAAAACTTAAAAAAAACCCCAAAA
The DNA here is from genome assembly GCA_019843815.1 of Montemys delectorum. Classification (NCBI taxonomy): domain Eukaryota; kingdom Metazoa; phylum Chordata; class Mammalia; order Rodentia; family Muridae; genus Montemys; species Montemys delectorum. The sequence continues at coordinate 36,773 of JADRCD010154994.1, read as the reverse complement.
ACCAAAACCTCAAACGAAGAAAGTATGTGTACATTTCAAAATACAATAAAAGGGTCATTAAGGAAAAGTTAGCACGCTTTTCTGTTCCTTTCAGCAGATAACAGAAGAACGGCGTCTCCACAGTGAGGGTGCCCACAGAATCAGAGCCATACAGACCTCTAGTCTGCTGGCCAAGTTCTACTCCTAAGTCTTCCTCTTGTGGATTGGGAGGCACTTGTGTTTCCACGTCAGTGTTGACTCTGGAATGATGTGTTTCCACTTCTCAGCAGCATCTTTGTCAGACCAGGGTGCTGAAGGAAGCTGTTGACAGCTGGTGGACAGCAGTGTTAAGGCCACAACAAGAGTAAACAAAATAGTAACACGCTCTGGGTCAGTCAGTCCTCAGGGTGATCCTGCCAGAGGGAAAACTGCCTCAGGCCTTTACTCACTAAAGGACAAGTTAGTAGACTTTACTGACTAAATCCAGGATCTGACAGTGATCTACCTCACTATGTCAAAGCTCTCCCATCCAAATGTTAGAATGAGTGAACTTTGTTTACTGTTTGCTGTAGCCCTGTGCACTTGCCACTGATGCAAGTCCAGATGTCAAGGAGGTCAGTGATAATATGAAACACTAGAAACTTGAAGAGAGACATTTAAAACTAGGATTTAAACACGTGCCCTCCCAGAGTCCTGACTGTTAACACACAATGAAGACAGTTCTTTCGGTAAGGACATGAACATTAACAGGAACCCCTGTGGTGTTCATCAATACTTATGACTTGATGAAATAATGACAAACAATGAGGGTCTAGACTTTACAGAGTAATGACTGGCTATGATAGTCTATTCTAAAAAGCAAATTTTACTTCAAAGCCCCAAAGGTTTCCTTTAACCAAGCCATATATTTAAACTGAGGTTTTGTGGGTTTTTTTCCTCACTACTTACATTTTTTTCTTAAAAAAAAGAAAGAAACTAAGTAAGTAGCAGAGAAAGGACAAGAGTATTAGGTACTGAGAGTGTCATTGCGTCCACAATTTGATTTAACAATGGGAACATTCAAATTCCCCACTTGCTGTTGTTATTAAATGAAGCATATGGTCAGGCTAGAGAAAGCTGAGGGATGGTAGGTGTGTGGGGAAGGAACTGCAGAGTTCATCAGGCCTTGTTCTTGACCAGCCTCTACTTAGTGAACAATTTGGGAAACACAGATATCCTACAGTACTTACGTTGCTCAGTCTCATATGTCAGTTCTTCTCTCTTGAAGAACTTAAGTGAGATCTACCAGGCTAAGGCTGTTTGAGGAACGAGCTAAGCACACAAACCCTGCCCCAGCTATGGGACACACTCAAGAGTTCTTGCAAAGCCTAAGGTCACTGTGCCAGAGCTTAGCAGGTACACAGTTTTCTCATTTGACATCTTCCTGCCAAGTTCACAACCAAGTTCCTGGGCTAATGGGAAAAGTGTAAATATTTCATAACTACATGTAGGTAACCATGGTTTTTACTAAGTAAATGTACTTCCTCCTATGTTAGAGAGGATTTTTCTTCTTTTCCTTAGTCACGCTTGAAAAGCAGCTCATTTCCTAGCACAAAGTTCAGACCATAGCATGAACAGCACCTCTTCTGTGCTAACCCTAAACAAATCTTTGCCAAGCTGGTGACTTCTACTTCTGAGACCAGACTCTTTTTTTTTTTTTAATAATTTATTTTATGTATATGAGTACACTGTAGATGTTTTTAGACACACCGGAAGAGGACATCGGATCCCATTACAGATGGTTGTGAGCCACCATGTGGTTGTTGGGAATTGAACTCAGGACCTCTGGAAGAACAGTCAGTGCTCTTAACCGCTGAGCCATCTCTCCAGCCCCGAGACCAGACTCTTAAAGCAACTAAAAAGGTTTATTTTAAAATGCTTCTTGACTTAAGAAAGACAGTAATACATGTAAATATCAATCTCAACTGGCTTCAGTAGCACAAATAGGAATACATAATCTGGATCATTGTGTTCTGGATAACAAATCCCAAGCTTTTGCCAGGGAGACAGCAAAGACTGATGAAAATGGCAGGGGTGTATACACAAAGGTGGGCATAAGGAAGCACATGCCAGTGTGTGCATGCCAGAGATCGTGATTGATGTGGATGCTAGGGACAGACACAGATAAACAAACAAGACTGGACAGAGATGGCTGCAGACAGAAGGAAGGACACTGGCTCAGCTGTATCCCCTTAAGTTTGTTGGGGTTTCACTGTAAAATAACAAAAGAATTCACTGACAGCACAATTTCTATTGAGAAGGTTAAAAAAAAGTTCCACTTTGTTCCTAGACAACTCAAAAAAGGCATTTTTAGAATATAGAGAATTGTATTGCAAAACTCACTATTATATAAAAAATTTAGAGGAAGAAGACCCCTAATTCTACAGAGCGAATGCTCATTAAATACCCTTGAGTATCTGAAGCTATTTAAAAGCTATTAGATTGGCACCTGGAACCCCAAACATCTACTCTCCCCTGGGATAGAGAGGCTGTGCCTCTTCAATCATCCCCTAAATGCAAAGAGGTTTGACCCCCATGCAATAGATAAAAGTCACCCAAAAAATGAACAAAAGAGGTGTTTGGAGAAGCCGAGCACCATTCATCCCAGCTAACGACTTGTTCATTATGAGTGATGATGGATAAAGACTTCTCATGCTGAGATGAAATCAAGATTTATATGCATTGTTTCCTCTCCCAACTTGTGGGAAGATCATCATCATTTAATTCTATCTCTGCGGCCAGTGATGGGCATCCAGAGAGCTGGTTATCAAACGGCGCAGTCAGCTGGCAAAAGCCGAAACGTGCAGTTGGCACATCTGGACGGAGCCGCCACAGCCGAGGGTGAACAATGACTCCTGGCAAGCATCCAAATTGCTTGCAGACGCTAGCAGGTCTCATCTACAACCGCCCCTACCAGCATCTCTCTCTCTCTCCCTCTCTTTTATGAGAATCAGATTTTCATTGCTCCATTCAATTGCTCTCCTCTGCCATTTTTTACAGCTCTTATCGTTCCCCTGGAATATGGCCTTGAGACAGCTCATCCGTGTCCTTCACTGTGTTATCTCTTCTAACTTTTATTAAAACTTCAGCTTTCATCTGAAGATAGCTAATTAAATCTGGAACAGATTATATGCCTCCCCTTAAAAAGAGAACACAACTATTTTCTTCAAGCTGAGCAATGCCCTCTTCCTTCCCAAAGGGTGAGCTGAAAGGTATTTAAGAGGCCTCTTCACTTACTGAGCTATGACACTTGACGTGCCATATACAGGCTGACTTTTAGTATAGTAGTCTGCTATAGATAAATCTTTCAATTAGTTTTCAAAATAACTGTTTCTTAATATTAGTAATATTTCTGTTCTAAGTCCTTCAAATATCGTATCTAATAGCACAAGCCTATTTTCTACAAGAAAGCTGGATAATGAGGACTTAGAGATTAATAGCTACATTAATACATAAAACAATATCCTTTTAAAACTATCTTTGTAAAATTGCCCTCATTTCCCAAAAATGGAGAGAATATCCCCCTACCCCCATATCCTGAACCTAGTAATTGAAAATATTCCCATGTAAATTGTGTGAAAACATGCAATTAGAAGCAGTAGTTCAAGTTTAAGGTTTTGTTTTGATTTCTGTGGTACTGGGGAAGGAAGCCAGGACCATGCACATGCTAGGTAAACATTCTGTGACTAAGCTATGTCTCTAACTCCTTGGTTTGGATTTTAAGATAGGTTCACATTAGCTAATGATAAACACAAATAGCTCTGTCTTAATTTACCACAAACTATTAATGATGAACTGCCCACAACTGAATGAACATGCTTGTCTCACATATGTCACTGACCCAGTTCTTTCTGAGGCCCAGAGAAAGCTTTAAGACTTGCTAATCAGCATTCTAGAAAGGGTATCTAAAACAATGTAGCCAGATCTCTCTCTCTCTCTGTCACACACACATGCTTGCACGCGCGCACACAGACACACACACACACACACACCACCCCCCACACACAGTCTTTTAACTAAGTCTTAAGCCTCTATCTATGGCTGTGGTATAATTTAAGTAACGCACCTGAAATTTTCTGGGATCCTTTTCTTCTCTTCACTGCCTTGAGCAAGATCTCCTTCATGGTGACCTTTGTGTTGTCCACCTGGATGAGGGAGAATCCATGAGCAGCATTTCTATAGGAAAAGACAAGAGCAAGAGTTATCACCATAGTCACACTACACTGGGAAACGTTCAAAACAACAGTACAGAAAATGCCGGTGAATATTTCGGAGAAATCTGCCAGGCAGTGGTGGTACACATCTTTCATCCCAGCACCCAGGCAGCCTAGTCTATGAAGTGAATCCTGGGACAGCCAGGTTACAGAGAGAAACCCTGTCTTGGGGAAAAGAAAAAAAGAAAAAAAAAAAAATATATATATATATAAAACACCTATTCCCAGGCTTTTGTGAGGGGATTCTAATAGAAGTAGGATGAAGTAAACCAAGGTCAGGATTGCCGCAGGCTTCTCCAATTCATTGCAGATTGAACCTGTTCTGCTTGTATCAGAAGGAGCCAGATTCCCAGTTTTGGCTTGGGAGCCAAATCTTGTAGCAAAGACTGACAGCTGACAGAGCCTGATTTATGTCGGCACATGTCACTCTAGGCAGAGACCGCTGTCACAATAAGCTCCTCAGTGCCCAGAGAAAAAGAAAAGGCGCCTTTTAACTGTCTAGTAGAACACTGCTCTGCCCATCCATCTCTTGTTGTTATTTTGAGACAGGGTCTCACTATATAGACCAGGTAGGTCTCAAACTTAGAGAGCTCCACCTGCCTATGCTTCCCTCCACCATGCCCATCCCATCCAGCTTTTAATATACAATCTGTGTATACTTCACTATAAATGATTTCTTTACTTAGTTCTACAAAATCAAACAAAATATTAGTTTAAGCAAAATAAATGAAAGACAAAACACTAACACTGCTTGCAAGCTTCTAGTCAAATTAGGTTGGAGAAGAATTAACTTAGATTAAAAAAAAAACAAAGACACAAACAAATAAAAAAGCAAATGGATGCTAAACCCAACCCAAAACAAAACAAAAACAAAAAAAAACCCCAAAAAACAATTGACAAAAACAACAAAACCCATCCAAAAACAAAACAAACAAACAAAAAACACCCAGTAGCCCATCATCTGAATGAGCCGTCACTTCACAGAGACTGTTACTGGAGTGACAAGTGTCACGAAAATATGTCCATGCCCCCCTTTGGGCACAGGAACAAAACACACTAATTTCGAGTAACTCATGTAAAAAAAATGGGACCCAAGTTTCCAACTATGGAACATGAGAATTGCTCCAAGGAGTTTGGTCACATTCCCATTTCCCCATAAGAATCTCAAAGAGGAACATGGCCAAAAACCATGGCAAAGCTTAATACTGACAAGAAATCTGAAAGGAAAGCCAAGCCCTGGGAAAGCTTTCCAATGGCAGAAGAGGCTGGGATGGGGCCTGGAGCCCAGGCTAGACCCATCCAGGTGGCTGGTTCACCATAGTGGCTATGGGTCAATCTAAAAACCAAGGATCCCATTTGTTTCCCTAATACAGAGACCTGTCCATAGCACTCTTCTCCATACAGCCTGCTGTTTAATCCTTGACGTTCCTTCCATTTGTTAAAAAGCAAAGCTGATGCTGCTCTGGCCAGCACAACCATCCATTTTAACTTGGTGAAGGTTCTTGCTATCGAACAGCAGGCCTGAGAACTGTCAAGCTAATTTTACTGAACACTTTGTTACTGAATCATGCCTGAGCTCCAGCCATTCTTTACCTCAGAAGTTGGACCCTATCCCAGAACAATCTTTAAAAGTTTATTTTACTGATCAAAGCAAAATAAGAAATAGCTCTTTTTAAAAAACTCTATTTTGGGAGAGCTGCTGTTAAGTGATACTTTGGCAAGGGTACTGATATGTAAAGAGCCTTGTGCATTAAAAACTTGCGGGTGTTTGCTCTGGCACTAGGCCAGTGAGTATTGGAACAAATGCCAATCAACCATACTCAGATCTGCCTGCCCCGGCTTTCTCCTCAGAAGTCAGTATGTCCTCCATCTGTGACAATATGTTGGGTGACAGATGAGTAGGGCCAAGAGGAAACACAAGTTCTCGGGGATTTGCAAACTAGTACTGGCCCAGGCCTCACAAACTCTCACCCACCCGGCAGCTGGCTGACCGATGGCAGAGTTTGCTGCATTGGCTCTCGTTCTGCGGCTGGTTGATAAAATCAATGCAAGCCAGTATGCTCAACTTTTTCAGCAAAGAGCAGAGTAAAAAAGCTTTAACAGGTAGCTTCATATCTGGACTAACTTTCATAAATTCAAAGTGTCCTTTTAAAAGGTTTGAAGCAAAGGAAAATCCCCAGTCTGTATTTTTCTGTCATTTTACCAAAACCTACCTGGGTGACAAGGTTAAAGCAAGCAAAGGAAATCCCTGGCCCTTCCCTCTGCAGGCCTTACTGATAAATTGTGTGGCAGAGGAGTAAAGGATCACCTTCTGTATTTTTTCATTACACTTTTCTTTTGTTACAGAATACATAAATCCATTGTGGCACAATGTAATATGTATCACCATGCTACACCTGCGGACGCTTCCGCGTGGCTGCCATGTCTGTGCAGTCAGGAATGATAAGTGAACCACCCGTGAATGTTAACGATAGTGATCATTCTGAGGTAACTCGGCTCTCCATCTTCCTTTACAGCCTCCAAGCCGAAGCCAGGGTAGCAGGGTTCATGAGAGGAAAATGAAAACAACAGTGAAGGAAGGAAGGAAGGGCAAGGAGCACCGGATGTGGATTCGCATTCACGAGTGTGTGCTGTCTTATTCTGGGCTCAGGACAGGGCATGCTGGGGACGCAAGCAGAGACAACTAAGTGCCTCTGCACCTCTGTGGCATTCTTATATAGGTCTATCATGAAACTCCATGTCAGAGAGCTGACTTACTGCTGCCAGTCAACTAAGAGCTGGATCCTATCAAGTCTGCTTGGCCATTGAAGAACACACAGGCATTTAAAAAGAGGTAACTCAAGGAGCTTAGTTCTGTGCCTGTGAAAGCCATGCAGTCACCAAAGAGGCTTCTGGGGGAGGGGAGGGAGCTTGAGACATAGTTTGGCAATGAACTTGAGACCTTCCTATCTCAGCCTCCAAAGCACTGGGATTTTAAAGTTATGTGACAGCGTCAGACTTACCAGAATTCTGACACTAGCATTAGTTCTGGATAGTGAGTGTTTTTCTAAGCAGTAAACCAAAGGTGACAGGAGACACAGGAAATAAGGACACAGGTCCTCATACTAAGGTATAACTCTCTGGACAGGAACAGGGCAGGAGCTGGATACCAAGGGAGAGGGCAGTTTATTGGAGAGGACGGCACACAAGCTGCAAGTGATATGCCCTGTGAGTGTAATGCTGTAATACACACGTGCGTGCATGCCTGTGTGTGTGTGTGTGTGTGTGTGTGTGTGTGCGTGCGTGCGCGCGCGCGTGTAATGCTGCAGTGAGGCCCCTTCCCTTCAGACCTGTCACACAATGGATAAAACACATAATGGATGCTAGGCACCTGGCACTGAGGGGGGTGCCAAACAGTGGGAGTTGCTTCCTAATGTGGGCTCTTTGTGCTTGCTTTGGCCCAAGTCATACCACAAAAGAAGAGGCCTCACACAGCCCCTCTCTGCTCTGGCTACAACAAAGTCTGTTTACTGGGAGGAGTAGAATGGATCAGCACCCACTGCAACTCAGGGGCATTAAACTGTGTGGTGAGCAGCTTGGTGGCATCATTTAAGGGCTCTGTCAGCAAGTAGCCTTTGATCCAAACATCAAAACCTCCCTGAAGGTCAGTATTCTGGACTCAATGTTCAAAGCTTTCCAACTGACAGAGTAAAACTCAGAAGCAGTGTAACTTAATGGCTTTGAGGGACAGCAGGCAATAGAAGCTCAGTCACATTGTGGGGGAAATACAGTGAGAATTAAAGAGTTTTTAAATCTGTATCATATACACTCACCATTTAACAACCACAAAAGTAACAGCAGCAACTACTGCTTATTGAACATTTACTATGTGACCAGTACTATTTTAATCTGTTAAGAAACCTGCATTCAATCATTCAATCATTTAATCCTAAAAGAACACACATACAATTTCATAGAAACAAGGCTGGAGGCATCAGAAAAGTCTCCTGAGGCAAAACTCACACTCATCCTATTTTGGACTGAGAATTTAACAAAATGGTCCCTAACATATGTACAGTCTGTGGTAGAGAAGGCCAGAGAAGCTTACAGATGACTGCTTTCTCTACAGACATAGGGAAACAGCATACCTTGAAATAGAAACTGTACTCTTAGATTTTTATTCAACCCTACTTTTAATAAGGGTTCTTAAAGGCTTTAACCTCCCTTCTAGTCCATCACCCACCAGAGGTGGTGGAAAAGAAAGGTTATTAGGATATGGGGGAAGTGGACCTGTTTATAAATGGTTCTTTGGGCCGGGCCGTGGAGGGACACACCTTTAATCCCAGCACTTGGGAGGTAGAGGCAGGTGGATTTCTGAGTTCGAGGCCAGCCTGGTCTACAGAGTGAGTTCCAGGACAGAGAAACCCTGTCTTGAAATAACCCAAAAAAAAAAAAAAAAAAAGAAAAAAAAAAAAGAGAAAAAGAAAGAAAGAAAGAAAGAAAGAAAGAAAGAAAGAAAGAAAGAAAGAGAAGAAAAGAAAGAAAAGAAATGGTTCTTTGGAACAAATCCTATCTGTGTTGTCAGGAAATCAGCACTTCAATTTAGAGGTCAGCAGCAGCTTAATCCACTTGCAAACACTTCTAGCGTTCAGTAGAGTTGGGATAGCAACATGAATCAGCAATGGTGACACAACCTAGCAGATACAGGCAGCTAGGCCTCAGCTGAATCAGCAGAAGATACCAGGGCCACCAGGGATGACAGGAGAAGTTCTTTGCCATGCCCCTCTCAATGAAGCAAAGATCAGCAAAGACAAGAGACCAAGAAGCGTTGCAAAGCTAGCCATGCAAGCAAGTTCCTCTCACAGTCCACTGAGTCTTATTTATACTCCTCCAAACATCATGTGTCCTCCACGGGTCTTGCCTCATCATGTATCTTGCCTTGGCACATGAGTCTATATCAGCTGACATCACTCTGCCAATCAGCCTGAGTCCACAGAAGTAGCAAGAATCCACCAGCACACGACCAGAAGTTTTATGGGTGCGTTTCTCTCTGTAGAGTCCTGACAAACAGTGACCAATAAACAATGGCAAGGTGTACTAATACCATCCAGCATCATCCACTGTCTGTCGGGCCCTTCTTAACATCATGCATCCTTTCATCTGCATCTGCTTCAGCGAATATTCTTTGACACGACAAACTTTCCAAAGAAACCATAAGTTTCCTGTGTCTGCTGAGTGGACTGGACTGCAGCTGCTGGTTTGTGTGTGGTGTTTGCTAGTGGACTGGACTGCAGCTGCTGGTTTGTGTGTGGTGTTTGCTAGTGGACTGGACTGAGAACAATGAAGATTGGAATCTCCCCAAAGAATCGTTTCTGAGCCAGTCCACTTCCCCCATATCCTAACAACCTTTGTTTTCTACTACCTTTGGTAGGTGGTGGGCTAGAGGGGAGACTGAATCCTTATCAAAGTACATTGAGAAAAATATATAACTATAATACCTAACTAGCCACACTCAGAAGAAGAGTCTGAGGAGGTCCCTCAGGAGAGATGTCTCAGCTCTTTATCACGGCAGGGAAAGGGAGCAATAATACCAAAAGGCAGCAGAGCACACCAAGCTGTAGCGTATAATAATGGCTGGTTTGAAGTGAAGCTTTGCCTTTGTTGGGTAAACCACATAGTTACTCTGACTCCACTTCCTCACAGGCAAAATAGTAATAATAATTCTTGGACACGAAAGTGTTTATAGTAACATCTGTCAAATAATACTTTATAGGTAATGACTAACATACTAACCATTGATTTGTCTTTATTAAAAGTGATATATAATGTTCAGGCACAGTAGCAAACATCTATCACTCAGCATTTGGGGGGGGGGGGGGCCTAAGGATCTTCAAGTTTCAGGCCAACTTGGGCTACCTAGTGAGAACCAGTCTCAAAAAAACAGCCAAACAAAGGAGTAACATATAACAAGAATAATAGTTGTGAGCTCTTACTTGTTCCCATAATCCCTTCCCCAAAGAAAGCTAGGTGCTATTATTGGTCCTACTTTATAACAAGAAACTGACAGGTTAAGACATGTGCCTGGAAATACACATTAAGTTAGTAAGTTCTATAGCTAGCAACAAGTCCTGCAGGGGCCACAATTTAACCCTAGATGGACCTTACATCTCCTAGACTCCAAAGCCTGTGTTTTAAACTCTTTTGTTGCTTAGATTGGAGGCTGGGGGACTCAGGGCAAGAAGAAACTTCCAGAGAGCAGTACATCTCCCAGATGGGAACCAATGATCAACTTGTGGAAAAGTTTTACAAATACCCTGGCTCTCAGAACCTTTCTAAGGATACCCTGGAAAATGTGTGTATTCATGATCCATGGTTTCAGTTTCCAGAGGTGGGATAAAGCTGCCAAGAGCAGTGCTCTGCTCTCTGGTCCTGACCAGTTCACAACAGCAATGGAGATGCACTGCTCTGGTTGCCACCTGCTCTGGTCCCCTTCCATGTGATCATTCCCCAGCACTTCAAGGTAGAAAATGAAAATATATGAGCAAGAAAAAGCCTTGCAGTAATTGCAGGAGGCCCTAGGTATCATTTTATCCACAAAGGGAGCTGACACAAGTGTGAATGCCACAGTTTGTTTCCCCTTCCACTGACCGAATTTTTTTAAAGATCAAAGCACAATGTGCAAGCATGCAATGTTTGACATTGGACAAAGTACTTTTTTTTTCAAAACAGACATTTTCCAAAAACATAACTCGCTAGACTAATGGGCAGTGAGAAGCCAAAATGACTGCCCTCCGCCTTCTCCTTGTGTATCTTTGCCAGAGTCCTTGGGACTTGCCAAATCTGGTCATGCCTGCTTAGCTTGCTCGACTGATTGTGCCAGAAAAGAAAATAAGACACAGATGTATTTGAGCTCTTTGAGATGCCAGTAAGAGAGACAGCTAATGGCTTCATTTCGACCCTCCCCTTCCAGCTGGGCACAGGTGGGGATAATGAGGTCCCTCTCCCTAATCAAACTCAATTATTTACTACTCTATATAACCACAAAGACATTCTCATTCCGTTCAGAATATAAAACACACTGTGGGCTACTTCCAACCACTGCCACTGGGTATTTATAACAAACTCAAGTGCCTAACAGTTTGCCTTGGCAGGAGTTTAAGTGTGTAAAGTTTTGCAAACTGTTTCTGTTCGAATATGTCCTGCTGAAATGGGGTCCCAGGCGGGGTTCCATAACTGTCAGGTCAGTGAACTGTGTAACATGTGAGAACGTATTCACCATGCAGTGCAGACAGAATCTGGAAATCAAACGCTTCGTTCCACTGCAACCTTCTGAAGCGTCACGGTTGTTTCAGCAGCAAGAATGACACTGTATTAATAAACATTACGAGTCACTAGCCTGACATGTACACAGCAGCAGCTGACAGACTCCACTGTAAGCTGAGGGAGAGCAGAGGAAATCAAAACGAGACCCGGGAGCTGAACACAGCCGAGGGGGCTGCAGCACGGAATAAACTGTACTAACTCAGAGTGTGAGTTCCAAACTTTTAGGAGGCATAGTAACTACAGCAACAGCTGGCATGATTTTTGGATATTGAAGAAAATTGATGGCTATCTAAAATATGTGTTTCAGTTGTATAAATAAAGCATACTCTGGCACACTTTCTACAGATGGACATTCCGGTGAACAAAGCATACGTACTTGGTTTGCCTGACCTTTAAATTCTTAGAAGTATGTAATTAATTCTTTCCATCTTTATTAATTGTTCCAGTATTTCTGTCACTATAAACAGACACAAAGAAAAATCTTTTCTTTCCTCCAGACAATAGCCTTTGCCAAAAAGGAAATCAAGTCAGATTTACAAAATACAAAATTAAACAGGATGCATATGTTCCATTTCCATATATGAGGACAATCTGGACAATGAGAATGGCTGCTAACACAACAGAATGGAAAGAAACATCACGCAGTTGGTCTTGGTAATTCATCCCCAGATTGCCAGGCCTGATCACAGACCGAGCATCTTGTTTTTTGATTTGCTCTACCCTTCCCAAGCTCTTTGCTCCTGCTCTGACCCTCAGCTTAAGGTTTTAAAAATGAGCTGTTTGTAAAGAATAAAGGCAGAAAGTAAATAAATGAAAAGTGTTTGCCTTTTCTCCTCCTCCTTCTCCTCCTCCGATTTCTATTTTATAGACCACAAGACAACACTGCTTAAGAGCAGTCGAGGCTTCTAGTCAATGACGCCCTTTCTGATAAAGGATTGGTCATTTGGGGTATATTTTGGAGATACCATCAGAGAGGTTAAGTCAAAAATTACAGGCTTTTAAAAGTCCTCACATTAAAAAGATGAGGGAACCCTGGGTATGCCTCTTTGAAAAGTTGTTCACCATTCCCTTTGGGCAGAATCTCGGCAGCCTTAGGGTACCCTCTGGGCCATGTTCTCTGTCCAAGGCAGTCCAGATTCTTACCTTCTACTCAGTGGCTCTTTGTCCACACAGCAGGACTGTAGCTAGACTCCATTAGCTTGCAATCTTATATCCCTTACTGTATTAAACATGGGAAGGAAAACACAAAGGAAGGTAATGTAAGTGCTCTTGACTGACAGGGTCTGTTTCATTAGCCTAGATGTTTGTCCCCTTGGAGCCCTTCTTCCTCACTCTGTAGCAAGGTCTGCTTTGCCACTACCATTTGTGAGCTCAGTTCTCTCCAGGAGTTCTGGATGAATGAGCACAGTGCTGGAGAGGGTAGAAGGAGGCAGAAGAGGCAAGTCGCTTTCTTATACCACCACCTGGCTTGGTCACTGCTAGCAAGGAGCACTTCTCCAGATGCTGGGCACCATTTGAGATCCAGCTCTTCATCTGGCTTTGGACATCAGTCAAAAAGCATCCTGGGGCTATATTTTTAGCTAGCAGAGTACTTACCCAGAAGGCACACAGCTCTGGGTTTGATGTCTAGCACTATACAAACCAGGCATGTTGTGGATCAGGAGTTCAAAGTTTCTTTGGCTACTTACCAAATTCCAGGCCAACCTTATATAAAAAAGACTCATCTCAAGAAACAATCACCTTCTGCTCTTCCTACGCATTTCCTCCCTCCTTCCCGTCCACTACTTCTTCCCACGGTTCTAAAATGTCCACCCATACTCAGAGCTTCATTCAAAAGTAGTTAAGGTTAGCAGTTCAGGCAACATACCCAGTCTGTCTAAAATCAATCAGAAGCAACAGGTAGTTTAGAAATTGATCCACCTGTGGGCTGGGGAGAGCAAGGCGTTTCCTTAGCAGTTTCTAATTTTCAGATTAGTGGAGAACTCCAGCCTCCCTCAAACAGCAGCTCTATGCCTTGGGTTTTCCTGAGGCTTATGGGATTTGGGGGAGACTGAGGTTTTACTTACAAGGCATATTAGAAAGCATCCAACTCCACATTCATTTCCACAGAACATTTTTCCAGCAGGGATCCACTTAAGGTTTTTTTTTCCTTCAAATAAATGAAGTCTATTTTACTACTGATAATCTCTGGCTTACTCGATAGGTTTATTTCTTTTCACTTCTGTCTGATGAGGGAAGAAAATGATAAAAATAGAGTGTAAATAATTATAAAATCTAGGAATTCAAAATTTTTGCAGGATAAAATGAAAGGAAATTAAAATTAAATCACCCTTCCACCTAACGTTAATCTGCATAGTATCATTTTCTTACGTTCATAGCCCCCTTCTTCTAGGAATAATTATTAAATTTATAAGCTGAGCTTCAAAACTTAAGCAGTTTATTTTAGCTCAATGAAAATCATATATATATATATGATTTTCTATCTATATATAGAAATATATAGATAGAAAATCTCTCTCTCTCTCTCTCTATATATATATATATACATACATACGTATAGAGAGAGACCTATATGTGGTTAGATTAAAAGAAAATTAGTATATATATATATACATATATATATGTGTGTGTGTGTGTGTGTGTGTGTGTGTGTGTATAATATGCATATGCACAGATCATCACCAATTCTCATTCCATGGTTCTCTCACCCCACCCAGCTGGCCCTCATCGGACAGAAGTGAAAGAAAATCAGCCTGTTAGAAAGAACCAGCAGCTGACAAACAAACCTTAGCCATGACTCTGCATTGCCTATGCAGCCATCACACTAAATGGAGCATTGCTACAGAAATGGTGTGACATAAAGCCTTCACAGGAGGTCTGGCAATGTTTGGGATAAGCTGGTGAGATGTGGGGGCTTCACATTCCAGCAGCTAGAGCTATTTAACACTAATGGAGTAGAAAGGTCAAATTCATCACGCAAACTTTGCTATGCAGAAAGACGATGTGAGAACTCAGAGGACACAAGGTGCTTTACTGGAGCCAGCTGGTCCCTAAAAAGATGCATCCTTTGGTGTTGGAATCATGGGTGCCCAGGTACCACTCAAAAGGAGGGCCCACCTTTTTGTAGCCCAATCAGCAAAAGCAGGAACCATGGTTACTTTGGTTTATGGGATGGGAGAAGGTGACCAGAGGAAAGAGCTCTGCTCTGGATACAGGACTTTCAGTTTTGCAGTAGGAAAGTCCTGGGCAAAACAGTACTTATGCACCTTTGCCCTGCCATCTCCCAGCCCTAGCTAGGAATTCACCCTAGTGTGGTACTGCCTGCTCCTAACCCTGGTATCTGTGGTTCCGAATCACCTCCCACAGCAGGGAGGTTCCTTGGGGCCTGATGTCTTCCTGCCAGCCACCAAGAGCCGACAGCCTATGTTGAAGGTTTGTCTCCAGGCTTTCTTCTAAACAGGAGTTCTGGGAAGGGGAAAAAGCAGCCACTGTCTCTTCACTACACAGCCGCCCAGCTCCTGGAAAAGGGCGTCTTGGTGGAAATCGAAGATCTCCCTGTCTCTCACTTCAGAAACGTCATCTTTGACATCACTCCTGGAGACGAGGCGGGAAGGTTTTTGCCGTCAATGCCAAGTTCCTGGGTGTGGACACGGAGAAGTTTCAGCTCCACTACCAGGACCTCTTGCAGCTGCAGTATGAGGGTGTGGCTGTCATGAAACTCTTTAACAAAGCCAAAGTCAACGTCAACCTCCTCATCTTCCTGCTCAACAAGAAGTTCCTTCAGAAGTGACAGGCAGACTGGCTGCTGCGCTTCTCCACTAACCAGCTCTGCTCCCTGCAGACCAGAGCTCAGGCCACAGTGCTTGACCCTCCCGCCCAAGAGGAATTGTCCAACTTGGCTGAAGTGGGCCATGCTCCAGGTCCAGCTGGGCTGCTTTTACCACATCCCTGGGAACCAGGAACCTGCACTCAGTTCTGGAAAGGACCATGTTTTTGTGTCACTACTGTTTTCATGTGGCCGCCACAGTGTCTGCCAGTACTCCTAGCACTGCCCAGCAGCCTTATCTCCCTTCCTTTCCACAGACTTCCAAAGCTGGCCTTGGCTGCTCTCTGTCCAACCCCACATCTTACTCAGCTATTAAAAACAATGAATTTATGAAATTCTTAGGGAAATGGATGGATCTGGAGAGTATCATCCTGAGTGAGGTAACCCAAACACAAAAGAACACACATGGTATGCATTCTCTGATAAGTGGTTATTAGCCCAGAAGTTTGGAATACAGGAAGAACAACCCACAAACCACAAGAAACCTAAGAAGAAGGAAGACCAAAAGGTAGACATTTCATTCCTTCTTAAAAGGGAGAACCAAATACCCACGGAAGGAATTGCAGAGATTAACTTAGGAGCAGAGACTGAAGGAAGGACAAGCCAGCCTAAATATAGCTATCTCCTGAGAGGCTCTGACAATACCTGACTAATACAAATGTAGAGGCTCACAGCCATTCATTGAACTGAGTACACAGTCCCCAGTGAAGGAGTTAGAGAAAGGATTTATGGAGCTGAAGGGTTTGCAGCCCCTTAGGACAAACAACAATATGAACTAACTAGTACCCTCAGAGCTCCCAGGGACCCAACTACCAACCAAGGGCTATACATGGTGGGACTGATTGTTCTGGCATCATGTGAATAGTAGAGGATTGCAAATTTGATCATCAACAGGAGGAATGGACCTCAGCCTTGTAAAGGTTTTGTGCCCCAGTATAGGGGAATGCTAGGGCCAATAAGTGGGAGATGGTGGGGTGGCAGGCATGGGGAGGGGGGAGGCAACAGGGGTTTGTTCTTGTTGTTTTTGTTTGTTTGTTTGTTTTTTGGAGGGGAAACTGGGAAAGGAGAGATTTACATGTAAATAAAGAAAATATCTAATAAAAAAACAGTACTTACGCTAGCAACAGGTATGATGGGACAAATGCAAATAAGAATTTTCTAGTAGAGAAGATTTACATTTGAAGAATTCATTATAAATCAATTAAAATAATGTGCTGGTAATTAAAAATCCCATTCATTCTTTAAAAGGAAAATAATATGGCAATGACATTTCCATGAAAGTGAAAGTCAAGAATCAAGTAGACAAGTAAAACAAGCTCTCACCAAACCAATGTCAATTTATTTTTAGCAAAACACTGGTATCAAGATTGTAAAATTTACCTCAAAGCCCTGCTTCCACAGTGACACATCTCCTCCAAAAAGGATCCCCCTCCAATAGTGTCACTCCCAGGGCCAAGCATATCCAAACCACCACACTATCATTTACTTGTATTTAATGTCATACTTTAGGTTACATAAAAATGAGAAATTTATAGCTAATACATTATAGAATTTTATAGCCAAAGTTTTATATTTATATGCATTCAAGTAGTGCTGTATTAAAAACCAATTCAGAAAAAGTAAGGCTGAACATGAGCCTATGTTTCTGAAAATTTATTACTTATGCTTATTTCTGTTGTTTGGATTTAATAGGAGATAAATTAAGATAAGTAAAGTTGCCAAAGTCACATAGCAAGTTGCTAGTGAGACTTGAACTCAGGTTTGCCAAGGTTCAAAGCCTGTGCTTTAGCTCATTTGGAGGCAAAGGTGAGCTTTCTGTACTCAAAGTGCAGTACAGTCATGAAGGCTAAGCAAGATGGGTTGCAGTGCTTGCCAGGTTCCGCTGGCAGCCACAGACCTGAAGATTCACCCAGAGCTTCTCCACAAAGTCCTCCACTGGGAACTGAGGGCACAGAAACTTATTTTTCTGCCCAGCCTTCAGAGAGCTTATATAAGGTCTTGTCTTTTACATTATCCTATCTAATGATACTGCTATTGTTCCAGTATGGTTTATATACAGCCATTTCTAAGAGAGACTGTTTCATAGTAGATTTCCTGGTATTCTGGCTCTTGTTGTCTATGTGTCTCTCTTTCACGATGTTTTTTCTTAGCCATCTTTGAGGAAGTCTACTCCTACAAAGTCTAATTTGAAATTCTACCATCCATGCTTCAATGTCCGTCCACCACCTGCCCACATCCAGTGACAATTACTTCCATTAGGCCTTTTCAGTAAGTACAACACTAACTAGGGGGCAGGGAGGCAGAAAAATGTAGCTGAAGCAAACTTAGCAATTCAAGAACAATCCAGGGGGCTGTTTGGGTGCCAGGGGTCCAGAGGATCCAGCTCTCGCTCTCTAAGGGTTGTTTTAATAAATCACAACAGGAACAGCAGCCAGCACAAAAGGTAACACTAACCCACACCAGACACAGTTCCAAGCTTTCCATCTAATACCTACAACTGACCGGCAAGGTTGATAGCATTTATCACCATTTAACTAAGCAAGAAAAAGTTATGGAATACACCAGAATCAAACCCATCAGTAAGGACAAGGTTAAGCTGGGCAGCAGGCCGGCTCCAAGGCCTCCATGATCTTTCCTGAACTCAGTAGTACCTTGAAGGTCAGCCCTCAAAGGATGGGATCTACCTGACAGATAAGACTACACCAGTAGCCCTCCCTGACCATCACCTTTCATAGGACATAGAGTCAAGTACAGGCTTGGGAATAATGCTGTGCAGCCTTGGTTCTCACAGCTCTACAATGATCATAATAAAAACAGGGCAATTTTGATAAACAAAGTAGTATTTCCTCAGTTGGCTTCTTAGTTTACTACTTACTGTCAAGCCTATTTTTCTAACACCTTCAGCTCAGGGTCTTTCCTGCTAGAGGAGACAGGTGGGAGGAAGAAAATGAGGAAAGAAAAAGGAGGAGCTAAGCTCTCCTCCTTCTGCTGACACAAACAAGACATGTCTCTGGAGACTCCTAGAGGTCTCCCAGGCTTAAAATGTGGACCAGATAGGCAGGTGGGAGGCCACTCAGCACAACACACACACACAGAGTAAATAGTCTGTACTCTTTCATCAGACAACTGGGAAAAGAGGCAGTTTCTTGATGCTTTTCTTCTAAACTGGTACATCTTTCAGAAGGCTGCTTGAAAATGAAGTCAGAATTTGGACTGATGTATAAGTCAGTGGTGGAGCACTCACTTCACATATTGTCTTGAGTTCAGGTCTCAGCACAAACAGAAACTTGTACTCGCTGACTAACAACTCTGCTTACTTAAAGGAAATGAGCCCAAGAAGTACTTTAACAGGACAGGTATCCAGAAGACAGTCGTTACTTAGGAAAATCCAAACCCAGCAGCAGCCCAGCACTCTGTGCACCTAATATGTTCATGCTTAGGTGCTTACCACACTTACGGTTTTGGTTTTGTTGTGTTGTGTTTTGTTTTGTTTTGACAACTGTGTTCTTGCCGGGCAGTGGTGGTACATGCCTTTAATCCCAGCACTTGGGAGGCAGAGGCAGGTGGATTTCTGAGTCTGAGGCCAGCCTGGTCTACAGAGTGAGTTTCAGGACAGCCAGGGCTATACAGAGAAACCCTGTCTCGAAAAAAACCAAAAAAAAAAAAAAAAAACCAAAACCAAACCAAAACAAAACAAAAAGACAACTGTGTTCTTATTAGGTAGTAATCTTCATGAGAAAAGAAGATTTTTCTCTGTCTAGAAGATGACTCCATCTAGATTTCTGGCACAAAGTAACTATAGATTATAGGAATTCAGAGTATTTAAATACTTAACACTATTGCAGTGTTAAGCAAATATAATGTAACACACAAATAATGAAATTGTAATTGCTATACCCTTGGAAACGATTATACCAATCAAACACAGGCTGAGGAGATGTTCAACGTGTATAGAGCCTGCTGCTGTACACATTAGTGCACATCTGGGGCGGGGCTAGGGCATGGACGAATACAGGCAGATCCTGGGAGCTCTCTGCCAGCCTACCTAGACAAAATAGTAAGTGCCAGGTTTTTTTAGATATTGTCTAAATCTAAGGTGGAAAAGCAACTGAACAAGGCACTGGCCTTTAGCTTAACCTGTGTGTGTATGCATGGGTCTGCATGTGAGGGTACCCTAGTTTTATTAGGAAGGCGGAATCACTTCATAACTTTTAAATTATTTTTAAAACTGTGTAATTTAAAATTATTCTAGGTGTTCTGTAAAGCTGTCATTTTTATACCTCAGAAATAAAAATATGAGAGAAAAATATGCTCTTTTGTAAATCATATGTAATTTGAGAGCAGAGGTGAGGCAGCCACTGGGGGAGGCTGGAGAGGCTGCTCCCAGCTCACCCCTGGCACCTGATGTCTGTTCTTGCTCAAGGGGAGAAAGACCTAGAATACTCATACATCACATGCTGCACAATCTCATTTTCCTAAGTCTCAAACAAAGGAATCTGTTTTAAAGGGACAGAAGAAACTCCTTCAAAGCAATCCCTCATTAGGACCATGAATTTGTTGGTTCCAAACAGCAGGGGGTGCCAAAGGGATCACTATTAATCCCAGGAGATAGCCAGGAGAGGGATATTAGAGGTGTAGGTTAAAAACACTTAGGTTAGACTCAAACCTGAGTGGATGCCTCACCCTTAGCTGTGGGACCCCACCTGCAGTCCTTAGCACTTCCTCAGCAGGAAAGTGGACGCAATAATTCCCAGCAGAATGAGCCATGCTGGTGCGCATCATGAGCAGACATCTTAGCTAACAGCACTGTTTGCTACAAATGGCGCAGGCTCCTGAAGCAGCACTTGGACTCATTGCCGCTCTGAATCCACAGGCTTTAAGAGTGATGCTTAGAACCCCTCTGGGTCTTGTCAGGTAATCTATTAATAAAGCTACATGTATCACTACATATAGAGTTGTTCAATGATCTGTTGACTTTCAAATATAAGAGAGTCTTTTTATATGCCAATGAATTTTATTTTATGTATGTACATATACTTTTCTGAGAATGGTGTTTTTAAGGCTTAACCAAACTGACAAAAGCACAAAGCAGGTATGTATACTCTAAAGAAAGGCAACAGAGGAAAAACAAATAGAATCTGAACCAGTTGGAGAGAAAAGTATTTTAAGTCACAATATGCATTTTCATCGAGGCTGGTGTTCTTGACTAGAAAGGGGCAAACCCAGATTCTGCTTCCCAGACTCCTGGTCACCACTGCTCATAGAGGTGACATCTGTAGACATGCTGATCCCAGATCTATCTCAGTCTACCACTGCTCAACAGGCTGCACATTTGCTAGATACAGAAGCACAAAACAGCAATGCACAAGTTCCCAAATTGTTCTGCAAATAACCATATGAGCAGATGTTCAGGCAACACGAATAAACAAGGCTAGAAGGTCAGGGTGACACACCCAGGAAGTACTCACATTCGAACAAAAAGCGACTCTTTGGAGGTCAGACCAGGAGAGGAGTATTTTTCAACCAGGGCCAAAGTACTGAAGCCAAACTTATGAATGGGCTCATTGGAATCCAGCGGCGGGAAATCCGTGTCGACCTCCCCATCATCCTCAGCAATATGCAAGCAGTAGGCACTGACATTGTCACTGAAAACAAAACCATAAAGGCAAGTGAGTGCTGCAGGAAGGGACATGTAACTAGACAGTGTGGCCCAGCCAACACAACAACCCTGCAGCTCTCTACCCTCAGTCCACGAAACGATGAGAATCCCTAACACTTGTTAGCAATCCCTAACACTTGTTAGCAAGACAAAGGTGTCTTCACATTGTGCAATTTCTCCAACATTTACTGGACACTTATTAGAGATAAGACCTAGAACTCAGTCTTTGAGATGAAAAGTGAGATTTAATGTTGGCTTAAAGGAAGCTCATAATACAGAGGGGGATGTAAGTACTACAGTACTATAGAATACACTCAAAAACAAAGGAAAAGGACTGTTGGAGAAGCCCTGATGCACACACAGGTAAACCTAGTAACTAAGACCAGCCACATACATCTTTCCTTAAAAAGTAGCTGCCTCTTTGGGTAGGATCTGATTCCAAACACCATAAAACCTTAGCTGAATAAAAGCAAATGGCCTGATTTACCCTGGCGCTCATATCTGGTCCTCTGACACTTCTGGACATGTTCTGTTTCTCTATCATGTCCAGCCATAACTTCCAGATTCTAGTCCTTTTAGAGTCAACAAACACCTTTCCCCTTGAGGGACAATAAAAAGGCAATTTATTCATACTGATAGGATACCAACACAATTTATAAGTTAAAATTGGGGCTAGATGTAGTTGGTAGAGTGTTCATCAAGTATGTATAAAGTCCTGTGTTTAATCCTCAGCACTGCATAAATCAGATGTGGAGGTAAAGTACTGTAATCCCAGCACTCAGAAGGTAGAGGTAGAAGGATGACAAGTTCAAGGTTATCCTTGGCCACATAGCTAGCAGGCCTGGAATACACGAGACCTTGTCAATACATTAGTGAATGTGTAAATAAATGAATTGGTGTGCTCCAGAGAGGGCTGGGAAATCGAGAACCTGCTAGCATGTAGGCAGGCTGGCTTCAGAAGCATAATCTAGTAGTTCGGAAGGCAGGAGAACTCTAAATTCTGCAGCTCAAATTTGGAATTTTAATTATGTGAGTGATGCTTTAATTAATTAATTCCAAAGTGTATGCTAATTGTTTAATTGGTTGCTTGATCTATATAGATCATTTTTTGAATTAAATGAGTTGATTTACAAAGTTTATTGATTGGATGTGACAATGAATTATTGCGCTGACTACTTGATTTGCAATTTTCCCAGTTAATTCACAATCTTTAGCTGCAAATCTGTGTACTGAGAGAGCCTAATTCAGGGACTCTACACTCAGTGTGTCTGTCAAGGCTGGGGAGTATTTATTGTATAAAACAGGTAATAGGGACAGGTGAAAATAATGGAAACATAAATCTGCTAAGTGGATTGGTAACTTTACGTTGTCACTTTACATTACACATGTTTGCAATGTTGGTAATACAAAGTTCCTGTCTGAGTGGTGGAAACTTCTGGATCTTTACAGCAATCTGTACATCACAAAGTGTGTGCAGAAACAGATGCTCTTTAGAGGTGGAAATGGCATGGGAGACCCAAGTTAAATTCTCAGCTCCATAGTTCATGGGCTAACCATGGTTCTTGAGTTCAGAATAAGCTTCATCAATAGTCCTATTTTCCACTTCTACATCCACAACAAGGTCCTAATGTCCTAATTCAGGATTAGCTTCAGTAATGTATATAGAGCCTATAGCACATAGAATCTAAAGATGAGGTGACTATAGTCAGGTCAGATAGGAGCCAGCTTGAAGAGTTCTATCAGTTCTTAAGTTATGGAAGCACAGAGGAGCGACTGGGCAGCTTATTCTGGGCAGGAGGGTCTCTCTGAGTTTAATGGCACTGCTATGCTGCAGCCTTGGGGCTGCTGTGCCTCTAGGGTTTTATGAGCAGGGCAGATGGGATGGGACAAGCAAGAGATAGCACGGATTATTTATTTATTTTTTTTGCCATGCAAATCAATCTGAGAGATGTCTGATTCCCCAATACCACAGAGGCTCAAGGTATCAAGGCAGAAAGCCCAATACTAATCTCAGAAGAATCCTGCTTTGATTGTCATGGGACACTCCTGAGTCCCCACAAAACCAAAGGGTGTGGGCTCACCAATCCTGAAATACAAACTAGCAAGTAACCCGTTCAAAAGTATCTGCATCTTGTTTACTATGTTCAGTGCTCCATCCTAAGGAGGATTCCTCTTGTATAATACAAGAGGAGTGAGGGCATCAGCAAAGTTTAGCAGCAAACAAGGTTCTAAGCCTTCAACTAAAAATCCAGGAGACCGTAACTAAACAGTCCAGTCTACTACTCGCTGGTTCCCTTGCCCCTCTAGAAGAAATCATCCTCCAACAGAAGCTCCTGTTGTTTTCTCTCTTGTGGGAGCAGTCGCTTAGGATGCCTCATGAAGTGCTCCTAGGACACGACAATGTCACTGGCTATATGCACTGGGCATTGTGTACCACACTCTGGGCAAACTGGCTTTGACACAGCCACCAAGCAAAATTTCCTATCAGCTCAGTGAAATTAGTCACTGTTTCTATTTTAAACACTAGGAAACTGAGGCTTACTGAGGCTAAGAGGCTTGTATAACACTGGATGGCACATAAATTTCAGAGCTGACATTCAAACCCAGGCAACCAACAATCTCTTACCCCACCAATCGTGGGGTCAAAGCCATGCTGTTAAGATTTCTGAAGGTGCTTACTTGGTATCTAAGAAGGAAGCATGACACATTAATTTTTGTTGTTCTTTTTAATGAGGAACTTGGAGAGATTTATGTGAACCTCCTCACAACTACAACAGGGGAGAGGAGACACAGACAAGGAAGCTCATGGGGAACTGGTTCATGGATATAGAGGGTGGAGAGGACTAAGGCTTTGTCACCTCTGTTTGGCAACTCACTGATCAAAGCTGGTGGTATTTTGAAATGGGAGGTGAAAAAAGCAGCTTGGGTCCCACCAAAGGAGTCTAGAGATACCACAGGGCCCCTTTCTGTGGCTCCATTCTGAATAAACACCATCTGTTCTTCATGATGACTTACCAAATCTCTCTGAGCTCCACCTTGTGTGAGAAAGAGTTTCTTGATTTCTCTACAGTCATTTGATCTCTGACAGAATCCAAGTGCATCTACCTTCTGGCATTTGGTCACTGTTTCTAAACATCTGTGGCCACACGGCTCCTTTTTCCTATTTATACATCTACACTCTTAAAGAACATGGACTCTTCACACTTATTGAAGAGTAAAATGTATGACACTTAGAAGTACTTAACAAGTATTTGTTAAATGAGGGAGTGTGTGAATAAGTAGATGGAGTCACTCTGAACAAAAGTAAAAGATACTATTAATGAGATCTGTGCTAACCAGAAGAGGGGTGAAGCTATCAGCTGACCTGGTAGGGAGCTCTGGGCATTATACATGCCAGAGACCACAGCTTCAGATAAGGGAGAAGGCAACAGAAGTCAAGGTGAAAGGATATTTTTTCAGGCAGGGCCTCATGCAGCCCAGGCTGGCCTTAAACTTTCAACATAGCCAAAGCTAGCCGTAAGCTCCCAACTCTCCCGCTTCTGCCACCAGAGCACAGACATTGCAAGCACATGTACCACCACGCATGGCTTCTTAAAGGAGTGGGGAGGTGTGCCAGCAAGCATGGATTCTTAAGTAGAGGAGGGCACTTCAAGATATGAGTACCAACATCCCACTTTTTGATGGATTAAAAACAGTAAAATGATTGCAACTATATAAACAATTGAGTTGTGTTCACAAAGACTATAAACTGTACAAAGGGTTTTAAAGGCTATGGAAACATTTGTCATGTGGAGTTTTTCTTTCTACCTTCTGTACTCTCCTAATGTCCTGTTCTCCTTTTCATTTCCTTATAAGAGAGTTAGGAAAATCTGCAGCAAGTTACCTTCCTAACCCTCAACTCCCAGTGCTGCAGCAGCATGTGTGGCTTACTATTTCTCAGCACGGCCACAGGTTCCAAGAGCTTGCTGTACGATGGAACTCTGGAATGACAGAGGAAATGATCCTATCTGCTGCACAAGGGTCTTATAAAGATTAAATTACTTTATTCACTGCAGTGTCTAGCATGAAAAAGGATTCTCATTTTGCAAGATTTCTTCAACAAGTCTTCATATTCTGGTTACAGCAAGGCACAGCGAGCACAAGGCAGGGAAGCCTACACTCCTGTCTGACTCATGCTGAGGACAGATAATCCAGACTAACAAGCAGGAAGAGAGAAACAAGAGACTGAGTCTTAACAATGGGTAGGACTGGGAGGAGAGACAGCCAAGCTGCAAGAGGATGGGGCTTTGAACACTGAGCAGGAGTAAAAACGGAGCCTGTGGTCAGAGCCTTTGGGCAGACGAGATGGAAACATGCAAGCAAACCTTCAGTGAATATAGCAACTTGGTTTCACTTATCTGAGTATCAATAATTGATGTCAATTCAATTTTTTTTCCATTGAGAAAATGCATTTCACTGAGTTGACCAATATTCATTTTCTGTTCAAAGGCTGGTTTGGCTTTTATGAAGAGACAGAAACCTGCAGCCTATATACAGATAACATTTAATTCATACATGAAAATTCAGGAGTGTCCCTGGAAGCATCCAGATTTTTCCTCATTTTATCTGCCATGCTCATATAAATTCACACTTCTTTGGAAGTGCAGGGGAAAACCTTTGCAGTATAATGACCACGAACAAATGCTTACTGCTTGGTTTTGCTCTTCCGCATTATTCTGAAATGTCCAGAGCTCTCAGTACCAGGGTCCTGGTGGTTGCTGTGATGGCCACTCAATATTAAGAGTCTGCTAGGCATTGGTAAGGGGGAAGCGGGAAGTTACTGAGAGGACTGTAACTCAGAGGTTGATCTCTGAAGTTTCTATTTCTCCAAAACCCACATAAAATGAATGGTAAGAATGCTAAATATTATTGTGAGGTTCAAAGCACAGCAACCTCCCAACAGAAGTGGCTCTAAGTTCCCTAGGATAGCAGCTCCCGAGAGAAGACACCTGCTGGCTGTATCTGCCCTCTGCCCTGGGAGCGTCTGTCTCTTCAAAGCAAAGGGCCTTCTTGTGCAGAAGCTCTGCTCCACCACGAGGGTCCCCGTTCTTGTTTCCATACTATGTTCCTGTACAGAGCTGTGTTGTCTTGCACATGTTCATGATAATTGTATTAACATTCTTATTTGCTAATTCTAACATTTCTGTTCACAGAAGTCTGTGTACTATTCTGAATTAGTCTTCCAAATAAATTTATGGAAATGGCAGGATTCTGAATTTCACAAACGCATAGTCTATTATAAACTTAACCTGTAGACTTTTTTTTCAATCCCACTACCAGCAGGACATCAGAAACATAAATGTGGAATTGTCACTTCCTGCATTAAAGCCTTTCCCTACCTTTAGAACCTGCCTTCTACAAGAACACGTCTTCCACTGTGCTCTGCTGCCTTCCCTTCCAGAGCACATACCCTGGGCTCAGCTAAACCTTCTGCTAGCAGTTCCCTCACCAGGCAATATGTCAGTCTCATCTCTGTGTGGGCTGTCAGCCTGGAGGCACCATGTTCTTAGATGGTCAAGTCACTATAATTTAGCTCAAGCCTCATTACTGCTGGCAAAGCTTCCCTGACTGCTTCCTATCCCAGTGCAGTACAGAGCTCTAGACAGAACTAGAAAGGCTTATTCCCATGTCCCTGGAACTCTCTGAATGTTCACTGTTCTGCAAGTCTCAATAAAACAGAAGCGAGAATGTATGATCTGATATCTGTCTGAACCAACAACTGGACCCTTGAGAGCACGGACTTTGATTTGTACCCCAATGCTCAGCACAGGGTTTGGGATAGCGTTGATGGCATGCAATGCTGAGGAAAGGTAAGGTAGGCAGGGTCTCTGCTATGAGCTGTGGCTATGGCATCTGTCTTAGGGTTTCTATTGTTGAGACAAAACACCATGACAAAAAAGCATATTATAATCCATCACTGGAGGAAATCAGGATAGCAACTCAAGTACAGCTGGTACCTAAAGGCAGGAGCTGATACATAAGCCATGGGGGAGTGCTGCTTACTGGCTTGCTTCCCCTAGCTTGCTCAATCTGCCCCATCTCCTTTTTAAGAAAAATTTTTTTCACTTTACATCCCAGTATTGGCACCCCTACTCCTCAAATACATCCTCCCTCAATTTCCCCTCCTCTTCTCCTCTGAGAATGGGGAGTCGCCCGCCCTCCCCCCTATCAAATACCACCCTTCCAACTACCTCTATCTCCCTATACCCCCTGGCACATCAAGTCACTACAGGATTAGGCAAATCCTCTCCCTCTGAGGCCAGACAAAGTGACCCAGTTAGGGGAACAAGATCCACATCAGCCTGCCTTCTTATAGATGTCAAGACTACCAGCTCAGGAATAGCGCCACTCACAATGGGCTGGGCCCTCCCACATTGATCACTAATTGAGAAAATGTATTACAGTTGGATCTCATGGAGACACTTCCTCAACTGAGGCTCCTTTCTCTGTGATGACTCTAGCTTGTGTCAAGTTGACACACAACCAGCAGTATAGCATCTGTTCATGATGCTGCTTCTAAGACGAGCTTCATAGCTGGGCAGGGTGGTGCACACCTTCAATCCCAGCACTTGGGAGGCAGAGGCAGGTGGATCTCTGTGAATTAAAGGTCAGCCTGGTCTACAGAGTGAATTCCATGACAGCCAGGGCTGTTATGAATTATGCAAAGAAATGCTCCCTCCCGCCTCTCTTAAACAAAAGAGAGGAGGAGGAGGAGGAGGAGGAGGAGGAGGAGGAGGAGGAGGAGGAGGAGGAGGAGGAGGAGAACAGCTTCACTTCTTTGTACAGAATAGTTAAGAGCAAGGGAAATAGGGCAGGAGAGAGATGGCTCAGCCAATCAAAGCTAGGCTCACAACTGAAACATTAAAGCATAGGAAACAAGCAGCTCCAGTTCAGATCTTGACTGACAACTGCACCCTACTCATTCCCCCACCTGTGCAGTGTAATAAAACAGACAAGAACTTGGGAAGTTACGTAACTCCAAGTTCTCAGTTTCTCTATAGCAAAAACATTACTTATGACTTCCAAAACTGCCAGAAGAAATAAGAAAATGAACTAAGAGTGATTTAGCACACAGAAGGACACACTATTTTATCTATCAACCATCACCTAGAAGTGAGCAATCCTAGCAGTTTGTAAACTGAGTATTGGCTTGCTTTCTCTTCCACTCAGCGACTACAATGTCTGCAGTAACTCTTATAGCTATCATTTAAATCAGGACATGGGGGCTGGAAAGATGGCTCAGCAGTTAAGAGCTACTTTCCAGACGACCTGGGTCCCTGCCCCAGCACCCACTTGGCAGCTCACAACTGTCAGCAACTCTAGTCCCAGGAGATCTGATACCCTCTTCTGGCCTTTGTGGGCACTAGGCATGCAAGTGGTATGCCAACATATACATAGGCAAAATACCCATACACATAAAATTAAAATTAAAAATGGTGAAAATGATGGGGGAATTCAAGTGAGGGAGAGGAAAGGAGGTAAGCACAGAAGAAAGGGTGTCTGAGAAGCCCTAAGGAGCTGTACTGCTAACCATCTACCTAAAGGCTCCTTACTACACTTAAATTACTATATAAATAGACATGTTTGCCTTAAATAAAGTATTCACTCTGTCCACTTTACTAACCCAGCATCATCCCTCATTCTCTTTCCAACAGACAGAGATTGGATGCAGAGTTGGGGAGCCCAGGCCCAACAGATACCTCCTCACCTCCTGCACCTAAGCTCAAAGATCACTGCTAAAGAGGAGACTGTCAGAATGTCAGAAGCTACACTCTACACTCATAAAGTCTCCATGATTGCCTAAATATGAGCTAAACAAAAACAATATCAATAGACATGTAAAAGTTGGGGAGGCTAGGGGAAAAGATGCTACACAAAGAACTATAGGCATCTAAGGAAAGCTGACAGCAGAATAGTCTTTCCCATGGAAGAGCGCACCAACTGCTTATCTAATACCAGTCATCCTTGAACAAGTAACATTATATGGACTAAGCAGGTTGTTCTTATCTATTTAAGAATATACAGACACAACAACAATAAAGAAAAAGAGGCCATGAATTTGAAAGAGAGCAAGTGGGGGAGGGGGTGGTGGTGGTATAAGGGAGCGTTTAGAAGGAGAAAAGGGAAGGGAGAAATAAAGTTATAATACTAAAATCCTGAATAATAATTTTCTAAAACTAAATAATAACAATAAACAGTAAAAATACAAACAAACAAGCAAAGCAGGGGATCTCACCAGGTTGGCAGTTACTGGTGAGTAAAGGTCTGTGAGAAGCAGAAGCTTGCTTTCTCATCTTGGAGAAGGCCTGCCTTGTATGGCAGAGCTGAGCCACTTGTGTAGATCCGAAAGTTCCCATGTGCGCGCTCCCATTTGCTTCACATCACTTACTGCACAGTGTTCTGGACTGTGATACAAGCTCACAGAGACACTGTGCAGACTCCAGCTCACACCTGTGCTGCAGCTCTTGAGACTTCTCTGGGATGCTCCTTGAGTAAGCCAAGCTCTCTGTTAGCCAATTCTGAACCTCTTTGTTTTCTGGGACTCTGTTTCAACACGGGTCCTCAGTGGCCACGTTGAAGGCTTTCCTCTTTTTACTATCCTGAGACTTCAGTTAACATCTGTACAGAGAAGTCTCCCAGATTTACACTTCTGGTTTGTCTCCCTCTCCTCTGAATTCAAGCAACCAAATACAAAGGACCATCACACTAACAGGCAGAAGACTAAACTCACAGCACCCTGCCCCTGCTCTCCACACTGTGACCACCAATCATGTATTGTAGCCAAGTACAAATAGCCAACCAATACTAATGTCATCACCGGGGAACACAGCACAAAGGCCAAGTCTGAAATCTAGGCCTTCAGCTTGGACACTGCTTCTCTCTCCTTATCCAAGTCACCTCCACACACTGGAGTTTTACCTCTGATACTTTAGAAGCTGTCCACTCCTCTTAGTCTATGTGCCCTCTTCTCCCTGTCTGTCTCTCTGCTGCAGGCACAGCAGACCACTGCTCCCTCCATTGCAGGCCTCTCTCAATGCAGAGGCTTCTGCTGCCCCTTCCACAGCATCTCTCCCTGACTTTAGTTTAGGTACCTAGGAACAGCATCCTTTCCTTAAAACACTGCACTCCATTATGTGAAAAAAAATTCAGCACTGTAAATCAGCAAATTCCTGAGACATAGCTAAGACTCAATGAATGCTGGAGAGATGCATGGATGCATACAAGAGAGAAGTGAAATGAGTCAGACTCAAGTGGCATGACACTTGGTAATCTCTTCTACCCAAAACACTCCAAGTTTCTGAGTGAAGTGACAACATTCCTCTTGCTCCCCTTTTTACCCTTCCTCTATATCTAGCGCCTACAGTTCTAAAAACATTTGCTGAAGGAACGGAAGGTGGTAAAGTCTTTAAGCTATCAGTGGCTGCCAAAGATGAGCAAGGAAGATACATAGGTGATCCAAAGGGCTCTGGAGATTGAGCAGGAAATCAAGAGAGAAGAAGGCAGAAAGGCATATATATCTGACTAGAGACTACTACACACAAGGAACTGTTGCCAGCTTAAATGGGAAGCCTTAACATGCACAGGAGTGCTTAGGAGGGCAAAGGTGGGGAGGGCTCCTAAAGCTAGTCACACATTTAAGCAAAGCCTCTTAGAGATGACTAAGGAACACTGAGTGGAGGCAGTGATGTAGAAAGGCGAGGAGAGTAGAATGAGGTGTGAACTCAGAGACAGATAAGAGGTGCAACCTGTCAAATAATACAGCCATCCACTATGCAATATCAGAGTACCACACCACAGTGCAATCACTTGCAGTAAGAGAGTGCTCACTCACAGTCCTGCGTGAATGACTGCTAGAAAACTGTAGGCTATGGATTTTCTCAACCTTTTCTTTTTTTAAAACAACAGTCTGTTATAGTGTACATTACATTTTATACACAAGAACACTATACTGTTTGGAACCTTAGTAACACATACAAGATCAGCCTGCTGCAGTAGCACCAGATTTAAAAACAAGGCCATGGCTCTGTATTTTATACTTTATTTTTAAAGATTTTATTTATTTCCTAATGCGAGTACTGTCTCTCACTTTCTTCAGACACACCAGAAGAGGGCACTGGATTCGATTACAGATGGTTGTGAGCCCCCATGTGGTTGCTGGGAATAGAACTAAGGACCTCTGGAAGAGCAGTCAGTGCTCTTACCCGCTGAGCCATCTCTCCAGCCCTGTATTTTATACTTTTTACTACTATATTGAACTCTGACAAAGAGAAGAGACAAAGATGCTAACATGTTTCTGAGTGTCTATGAAAAATGGTGATGTCTGATGCTTAATGAGATAAAGTCTTCTTTTTTTTTTTTTTTTTTTTTTGCTTTGGTTTTTTCAAGATTGGGTTTCTCTGTATAGCCTTGGCTGTCCTGAAACTCATTCTGTAGACCAGGCTGGCCTCGAACTCAGAAATCTATCTGCCTCTGCCTCCCAAGTGCTGGGATTAAAGGCATGTGCCACCACTGCCCAGCAAAGATTCATTTATTTATTTATTTTTATGTATATGAATGCTTTATCTGCATGTATACCCATGTGCCAGAGGAGGGCATCAGATCCCATTATAGATGGTTGTGAGCCACTATGGGAACTGAACTCAGGACCTCTAGAAGAGCAGCCAGTGCTCTTAACCACTGAGCCATCTCTCCAGCCCTTAAAGTCTTCTTCTTTTTTTTTTTTTCCCAAGATAGGGTTTCTCCGTATAAGCCCTGGCTGTCCTGGAACTCAGAAATCCGCCTGCCTCTGCCTCCCAAGTGCTGGAGTTAAAGGCGTGTGCCACCACTGCCCCGCTGAAGTCTTAACTATACAAACATCACCAACTCTCCTCAAGGGCTGCAGATAGCTGGTGTTGAGACTAGTGACCCAACTCTACCATAGCATGCAAGCTGGCCACCTGGTGAGACTACTGCTTGGTCTATTCAGCACTGTTCAATTACAAGCTATAAGCGGCTACTACGCATTTCTCAAATGGCATGTCTGAGTGGACATTAAATTGCAAATAGATACCACATATTTAAAATTTACAACTACAACAAGACTTATAAGTGTGTTTTATGTATAAAAATTTTTACAATGGTGACAGATGTGTGTGTGTGTGTGTGTGTGTGTGTGTGTGTGTGTGAGAGAGAGAGAGAGAGAAGAGAGAGGTGACTCCATATGTCATCAAGAATGACTGTGAACTGACCCTCCCAAGGGCTTGTGCCCACATGCCCTGTTTTATGGAATGCTAGAGATGGACCCCAAGGCTCCCTGCATGCTAGGCAAGCATGCTCCCAAGGGAGGCAAACCTCTACACCCCCATCCCAATGCTGAAATGATTCTATTTTGAACAAAATAACATACATTAAATAAAATTTAAGTTTGCCTTTTGCTAATTTTAAAAATGTGACAACCAGAAAATTTGAAATTAGAAACGTGCCTTCTGCTTTCAGCTTACTTTTTATTTCTTCTGAAGTGTGGCTCTGCAGCCTGGTGCCTCAACTACTGAGCACAGTGGTGATCTGCAAAGGCACTGCCCAGGGCTACAGGAACTCTTAAGGCTTTTAGCAGCTCACCTATCAGCAGCTTGATAAATACCAACGGTAGATAACAGACTAGAAAAATGACATGAGTCTAGGGGAGTGCAGAAAGGAAAGGGCGGGAGTGGGAGGGGTGCTCCAGTCATGACGAAAGTCATGACATATGACCAAAGTCTGTTCAGAGACGAGGGGAATAATCAAAAATTACCCTTGAAGAAACCCTTAAATTACCTATAAAGCAGAGTAAATGCAGCTCTGTGTGAAGAGCAGGTGTATATCTCAAGTTCCTGACAGGGAAAAACCTCACTAAGTTTTCTTTTTCTCCCACAAATGGGTGTTATTCAAAAGATATTGTTCCATTCCTGAATCTAATGGAGAAAAACAAACTAAGGAATGTTTTAGCAAATCTCATAGGCCAGAAGCAGTCAGTTTGGTCATCACCAGAGGGGCAAAGGCAGTTTAATGGAGAAGAACAGTCATTTCACAAATGGTGCTAGAACAACAAAGGTATCCACATATAAACCAGTCATCCAAATACAACCCTCGCCTCCAGGCTGAACCTAAGGCATATTCTTTTCTCTGCTGTCTTCTTGCAGCACTGGGGATTGAACCCAGGACCTCACTCCTCGTGCATGTTAGGCAAGTACTCTACCACTCAGAGATACCTAAAGTCCAGGTTCATAGATCTAAATATAAAGCATATAATTATACAATCTCTAGAAGGAAATATTTCTAGGAGAAAATATTTATGTGACCCTGGGTATAGTGAGGACCGTTAGATACAACTCCAGGACCAGGCAGATGGCTCAGCAGTGAGGGTGCTTACCATCATGGCACATGGACACACGCACATACGCACACACAGGATGTAGAAAGTTAAATGAAATGTCTATAACAGCAAAAGCACCACCTATGAAGAAAAGAGCTGGTAAGCTCAAGTCCACCAACATCAGGAACATCTGCTAGGTAAGAGGTGCTGTTAAAAGGAAGGGACAGCAAACACACATTGGGAAGAAAATCTCTGCAAAGCATCTGAAAAGGAACTGTATCTAAAAATTATATCTAAAAATACAAAGAATTCTTAAAACTCAACAATAAAAGAAAACTTAATTTCAAAATGAGCAAAACCTCTTACAGCTCACCCAAACAGCCAAGAAGCCACCAAGCACCAACTGCTCAGCACCATCCCTTAGGGACTGCAAAGAGCATGAGATGACCACTGCATACCCGTAAGGATAGTCCCCATGCCAGCTGCACCGGATGCTGGGGAGACTGGGCAACACAACTCTAACTGCTCGCCCTTGGGAAGGCCGAAGGCCAGAAGCCTTCCGAAAGACAGCTAGCTGACACAGGTTTACCTGTCCATGCAACCCAGAACTGTGCTCCTAGGTACTTGTTCAAATGAGATGAAAACTCACATGCACACAAAACCAGCATGGGAACATGTACAACAACAGCTTTTTACATAATGGCCAAAAAATTCGGAAGGAAGAGATATTCTTCAATGGAAACACAAAAGAGGAAAAACAGTGTATTCTGCTATAAAAAGAAATGAGGTAGCTGGGCATGGAGAACACCTGCAGACTCAGCACTCAGGAGACAGGCTTGTGGGAATGCATGAGCCCAGGAGTCTGTGGCCAACCTACAAAGTATAAAGAGATTTTGGAGAGCAGCCTTAATCTGTGTCTCTAATCCTTAAACCAAATATTCAAAACCCAAGGCAACCTGGAGAGATTTTTTTTTTTTCCTCAAAATAATGGACTACATAC
Source organism: Montemys delectorum (assembly GCA_019843815.1). Classification (NCBI taxonomy): domain Eukaryota; kingdom Metazoa; phylum Chordata; class Mammalia; order Rodentia; family Muridae; genus Montemys; species Montemys delectorum. The sequence continues at coordinate 2,384 of JADRCD010154994.1, read as the reverse complement.
AAAGAAATTAGAGTTAGGCCTCCAAATCTAAACAAAACTTTGTAAGGCACAAATGTCAATAAATGTGAATAATGAAGTCTAAATTATTCAATCTGGTCTTGTAGACAAACTTAAGTAATTTCAGTTAGTGTCTTCCCACTATTTCTCTCAGAATCAATATATCAAAATCAGGAGGAAATCAGGCTAAATCCCATAGTCAGATCTTACACAACACTTAACACATACAAGAAAGAATAAAGCATGCCAAGAATCCCAGCCAAGTTCTCCATTTCTTCCCTGGGGCAAGTTGGATGCTGCAGCTTTCATAGCACAGGGCAGTTGAACAATACTCCTGTATAAATGGTTTTCTCGACAAGCAAACCAAAATTGAGGGAAGTTCTTACAAACACCTAGCAATTTGGTCTCTGTGAATGAAGTTCTCTTTCACAGACCAGCCCACTGGGAAAGACTAAATAAGGATCTATTCCAGAGCATTAACACTAACAGGCTGAGAGGAAAATCCTTCCCACACTACCCCACAGGAAGAGATTTCTGAGATTTATTTTACAGACTGGCTTACACTGAAAAGGACTAAGAATCCAGTGTCCCAGTGTTACAAACTGCGAAACCCTGAAAGACCTGTGGCTTAACTTGGTAATTCAAAATGCGCTGGGGGGACAGGGGAAGGAGGGAAGGAGGGTGGTGTGTGACTACTGAAATGTCAGCAAGCCAAGCTCAACCACTGACACTGACAAAGTAATGTAAAAGATAAGATAAGAGATCATCCTAGGAGGGCCCTGGCACATGCAGAACCTGAGCTGATGGATCACCTATTGGACCCCTCCTTTCAGCTTTCATTTTTAAAAAAAATCTTTTAGTTTTCATTTTTAAAAAAAATTTAAAAACAAAAGAAGCATCTTCTTAACAACTATGAAAAAATAAGGAAGCTAAATCATTTTAGATTACCAAATGAAATATACATAATTTAAAATATGAAAAAATTACATCAAGTACATTGTACAACAATTTCAATCCTCTAAATATGTATGGCAGGAAGAGGTTTTCAGGAATGCCAGCTTGGATGACCATAGTTTTTGAAATTGTTCAAATTAAAGTTTGAATTTAAAAGTTTTTTTTTTTTTAAATTTGTGGTAAGACAGACATTTTAAAGTTCTCTTATTTGAGCGTGTTGCATCAATATGAAAAACTCAGTGTGTAGTACTGTGCTATTTAATCAATGAATTAAGGGGCTGCTAAAAGTAGATGCTTGGGGCTAGAGAGATGGCTCAGCAGTTAAGAGCACTGACTGCTCTTCCAGAGGTCCTGAGTTCAAATCCCAGCAACCACATGGTGGCTCACAACCATCTGTAATGGGGTCTGATGCCCTCTTCTGGTGTGTCTGAAGACAGTGACAGTGTACTCACGTACATACAATAAATAAATCTTTTTACAAAAAGGTAGAAGCTTTTATGTCTTGCGTTCTGTATAGTTAATAGCTTCAATATACAAAGTATTCTAATCCTATGTATTGCTCCTGTACATTTTCTGTTTTTTTTTTTCTTAAATAATGTATTGTGACTTTTTATGTGGTTCAAACTATCTCCCCCAACTCCTAATTGTTGTTACAAATTTTCCCTGGTCCACAGCACTCTTTCTTTTCTTCTTCTTGTCTCCTTGTTTTTTTGAGACAGGGTTTCTCTGTGAAGCCTTGGCTGTCCTAGAACTTACTCTGACTAGTATTCTTTCATTTAATGCTGCAGAATACTTTTATTTTGCATTCTAAAATCAGTATATAAACCAATGGATTTCTCTATGTGCTTTTCACAATACTTTGTTCTGCTGATCCTCATCTCTGGCCCCTCCCCCTGGCTGACAGGCTCTGGCAGGAACTGTACTGAAGTGGCCTGTTTCAGAAGGGCATCAAGAAGGCCATGGCGGTTTTTTCCTTTGATGCATGATTCTAAGTAAACACAGTAAGAATTATTACGTTACCCACGTGGGTTATTTCTCCTCATTTCAGTATGAGTTTGAGGGCAGCCTGGTCTACATAGCAAGTTCCAGGACAACAATAGATACTACACAGAAACTGTCGGAAAAAACAAAAAGAAAAACAACAACAACAAAAAAATTCTACTGTCTGACTCATCTCTGGCACTGTGGATGGGAAGGGACAAGTAGAAGGAGTGCAGGACAGGAATTCAGAAGGAAAAGTAGAAGAATCTATACTCTGTGCCATTTTATACTACAGAGAGCATCATAACACTAAAAACTTACTTTAAATCTAATTTCATATAATGTACATATGAATTTATATATGAATATATAACTATAATTATGTAATCTATTTTATATAATTATAATATGTGTGTGTGTGTGTGTGTGTGTGTGTGTGTGTGTGTGTGTGT
>JADRCD010154992.1:0-19934 GCA_019843815.1 Montemys delectorum | reverse complement strand
TATATATATATAATATGTGTATCAATCTTTTATATATGTATATGTACAGAAAGAGACATAAAGGATGCTGCAACTTCATTCCATTCATTCATTAATTATCCAGATTTATCTGATTATTTTTCTAGGTTGTATTTACTGAAAAATTATAAGACATATCCAAATTCTTTCAATGTCCTAGTCCAAGTTGTCTGAAAGAATGGCCAATAAACAAAGGTAGAAAGTGAAGTCAGGTGATTAGAACTACAAAAAGTACAGAAAAGAACAAAAGCAACAATAAAAACCATATTATAGTGTCAGGGAGTTAAAATGCAGGGTATGTAGGGACAAAGATTAGGGTTGCATCACCCCAATACCAATCTATGCTGAATGATATCAGGGAATCTGAGGACAGTGAGCAAGAACAATGTTGACACCTTAGTAGAGAGCACCATGCAGAGAATATAAAAAGTAGGGGACACAAAGTAGGACAGGGAGACACTCCCTCCACAGGTAGGTTTTGCAATGAGCACTCCTCAAGATAGAGGGCCTCATCTTAAAAATACACAATAGAGAGAAATTATTTCATCAGTAAGTATATTTTAAAAATTTCAAAATAGCAAAAGCTTTTTGAAGTTAAACATCAAGAAAATGCTAATTTTAAGCACAGTGAGAAAAATCATTGACAATATTTCCATGATTTTTGTCAAACATTATTTTAATATTTTAACTGTTAATATTCAACAAAAAGAATAATTATTTTAAGATCTATTTCACTGTTTTACCTCCCTTTTCACTTCTGATTTTATTTGGATACTGTCTCTGTGCCTTCTGGTTATTCTGGTTGAGGGTTTATCTGTCTTATTCATTTTCTCAAAGAATCAGCTCCTGGTTTGGTTGATTCTTTGTATAGTTCTTTTTGTTTCTACTTGGTTGATTTCAGCCCTGAGTTTGATTATTTCCTGCCATCTACTCTTATTTGTCATATTTACTTCTTTTTGTTCTAGAGCTCTCAGGTGTGCTGTCAAGCTTCTAGTGTATGCTCTCTCCAGTTTTTTTTTGAGGCACTTAGAGCTATGAGTTTGATTCTTACCATTACTTCCATTGTGTCCCATAATTTTGGCATGATGTGTCTTCATTTTCATTACATTCTAAAAAATCCTTTTATTTTTTTCTTCATTTCTTCCTTGACCAAATTATCATTGAGTAAAGAATTGTTCACCTTCCATGTGCTTTCCATTGTGTGCTTTCCATTGTTTTTGTTGGTGTTGAAGACCAGCCTTAGTCCGTAGTGACCTGATAGGATGCATGGGATTATTTCCACCTTCTTGTAACTGTTGAGGCCTGTTCTGTGACCAATTATATGGTCAGTTTTGGAGAAGGTACCATGAGGTGCTGAGAAGAAGGTATATTCTTTTGCTTTAGAATGAAATGTTCTAGAAACACTGATAATCTTTTTAAAGTAAACATAGTTAAATAATGTACACAGATATATAATGCATTTTAAATGTTCTCTCACTATGTGAGGTGGTATCATATAAGGGTTTTCGAATATATTTCTTAGTTATTTATTTTTAATATTTTATTCTTTTACTATGCTTAATTCCCTAATAATATTTTGTTTCTTGTTTTGTTTTGTTTTGTTTTGTTTTTTTGAGACAGGGTTTCTCTGTGTAGCCTTGACTCTCCTGGAACTCACTATGCAGACCAGGCTGGCCTCGAACTCAGAAATCTGCCCACCTCTGCCTCCCAAGTGCTGGGATTGAAGGCATGTGCCACCACCGCCCGGTAATATTTTGTTTCTTTTGAAACAATTTAGTATTCAACATTACATATAGGATCCTCAGATATGGATAGTATTAAATGTTCCATAATGATATTTTTAGGGTATGAAAGAATATGAATATAAAAGTTGAACAAGTTTTCTATGTATTATTTCATTCTCAAAATACTCAATATTATTAATATATTTGATGTATAAAATGTATTTAAATAATAAAAAATTAAGAAAAATACATAATGGTCACAGTTAATACGATTCTCTCTCTTTGCATTTAGGATTTATTTCCAACTCCAAGGACTCTTTCTCCACTGCACGGCTCAGAATAGAATCAGTGCCACCCAGCATTGCTGAAGGGGAAAGTGTTCTTCTACAGGTTCACAACCTCCCAAAAAATCTTCTATCCCTTTTCTGGTACAAAGGGGTGATTGTAGAAAGGAAATCTGAGCTCATCCAATACATAATAGCCACTAGTTCAAGATGGCCAGGGCCTGCACACAGTGGTCGAGAAACCGTGTACAGCAACGGATCCCTGCTGCTCCAGAAGGTCACACAGAATGATATTGGATTCTATACTCTACGAACTATGAGTATTGATCTGAAAGAAGAAATAACACATGTGCAACTCCAGCTGGACAGTAAGTGGTTCTCTGTGATTGTTCATTGCTGAGTGGGGCTTAGACCCACAGGACTGTCATGCCTGTACTGTGTCTCCTTCCCCAACTGCACTGTGTACCCATGTTAGGGTTTGAGCACTTAGCATAGGATACACAGGATAGAATCAGTCAGACTTTATTTTCTGACACTCCCTTGTACCAAAGAATTCATTGAAGGAAAGCAACTTAGCTTAAGATGTCAGAGTCTGCCAAGAATCAGAGTTGTAGTGATACATATGAGGGAACAATTGCATTTTTACTGGGAAGTGGGTACCAGGAAGCCGTGACCACAGTCATCTGACCCAGGCTTAACCACAGGTGACCCTGAGGAACATTTGACATGACCTTAACCTTATTTTTCTCAGTGCTTAGAGGGAATCAGGGTTTTAGGCCAATCATGTCAAACTGGGGTATTTATTAGCTCCAAGCTTCAGAGGTCTGTAAATATAATCTATAATCTCATTGAGATAAAAGGAATTGTGATGATTGCTTACTGGCTTACTCCTTGTAGATTGTTCAGTGTGCTATGTTTCCTTCAATCCTCCAGAACTGACAGCAGAAGTGTGTATTGTCTTGCAGTGGTCTGGACACTGCACTATCAATATCCTATTATACATTATATACTACAGGCGTCCCCACAGGCCAATCCTGTTGTGGCATATTAAGTTGAGGCTTCCATTTTCCAAAAGAGTCTAGCTTGTTTCACTTTGACATACAGCCAGTCTACATACATACAATTCAGTTTATTCTAGTCTCTGAACCTTTTCTAACACCTGAGCCTGCCAAGAAAATCACACTTATCCTGGCCTTTATTCAGCCCCAGTTCCACGGGCTGCAGGGCAGAGCAGCAAGCATGTGTAGTAGGGAAATTTAGTGGCTGGATGTAGCTATAAATCAGATTGGAACAAAAGTTAAAAAGACTTCAGGGGAGACATCATCTTAAACTTCAGTGGGCATAAGTGTGCCCAGTGTTTGACTGAGGGGAGTCAAGAGGCAGCCATGGAAAAAGTGAGAGAGAGGGGGGACAGAGACAGAGAGAGAGAGAGAGAGAGAGAGAGAGAGAGAGAGAGAGAGAGAGAGAGGGGGAGGGGAGGAAGAGAGAGGTCCTTGTAGAGGAAATGATACTTTCAGCACCCCTGAGAGAATTGATGTTATATTGCTCATCTCCATCAGGTAAGAGAGACACACCTACACTTCCATGTTTAGACTGAGGGTCAATTAATCTGCTTCAGACAAAGCTCACTACCTTTATCTCCAACCCAATGTTCCTGAATTGATATCTTTTTTTCTCTTTTCTTGTAGCCTCTACTTGCTGTAACCTTCTCACCTCTGACCAGCTCATGATTGAACCAGTGCCTTGGAATGTTGCTATAGGGAATAGTGTTCTTCTCCTTGTTTGTAATGTACCAGAAGACATTCATACACTTTACTGGTACAAATCAGTATATAGGACAGATATTTTTAAAATTGCAGAACATAACAGAGCCATGGAATCCACTATCTGGGGGCTTGCACACAGCGGAAGAGAGATGGTGTACACTAATGGATCCCTGCTGATTCAGAATGTCACTGAGAATGATGCAGGATTGTATATGTTAGAAATTTTGCATAAGGACCTCAAACTTGAGAGAGTATACGTACAAGTCCATGTAAACAGTAAGTGACTCTCACTGGCCTCTAGCTGTTTTGTATGGCTTATCCTGCTTTATATGTTGTACTGTCTGGAAAGAGCTGGACTTATTCAAGTCTCCCATTACATTTTCTCCACATACTGTGATTTGAGCACTTACTGCAGGAAATGCATTCCTTAGACAACCTGCAGTAGACCAGAATCCCTCAGTAGTATCTTCTTGCAGAGAGGAGAACATCTGCTGTATAACTCAGTACTTGTACATCAGACCCAGCACAGACTCTTGGGGTTCTCACCATACACCTAGCTCCAAGAGAGACTCTGTGGGGCTTGGGGAAGCCCTAGTTGAGGAAGACATTGAGTCCTCACAAAGTCTACTAGGATGCTCTGGCTCAAAACTCTGTTCATGCTGTTCATGCTTCATCTCCACATGCCACTGGCAACATTTTTGTCAATGCTTTGTTTTGATTTTCTGTTAGAGTTTACAGAGAATACATTTATACTCATTGCCTAAGATCCATAGACTATAGAACCAGTTATACACTGCCTTGAAAGCTGAAGTGTTGTAAGTCACCTGGGCCATCACCTTCTTCTGAATCACACTGCACATGCTCCTGGAACATTAATCAATTATTGTTTTGAGTTCATGAGACTTCACAGGAAGGTCAGTGTCCTCAAGGGGAGATGCAATGGAGACAGATATTCCATCCTACTAATCCTCTGGGGTCCAGCACAGGGAATATTCTTCACCAGGTATATACTTCTGGTTTGAGCAGCTACCTCATTCCAAGATCTAGAAATTGATCATAACTAAGTTTAACTCATAGACACAGCAATGATCATGTACTATCTTCCATATTATAGAGAAACTAAGATACAGTAAACTCAACAGGTAAATTGGGGACACACAGCCCACAGATGATAAATCTGAAACACAAGATATGTCTATAGTAACAGCTCCAATTTCTCCTCCCCAGAAGCTTTATTAAGCTTTATTAATGATTCATATAAAGGAAATCATTGTGTTCTTTGAAGGACTACTGTCATTTTGTCCCCTCCTCTGTTTCTTCACAGAACCTGTTTCATGGCCCTTTGTGCGAGTTACTGACACCACAGTCAGAGAACAGAGCTCAGTGGTCTTCACTTGCTTCTCAGCTGACCCTGGAATCTCCATTCGTTGGCTCTTCAATAAGCAGAGTCTGCAGATCACAGAAAGAATGACACTCTCCCCATCAAAGTGTCAACTCAGCATAGATACTGTCAGGAGGGAGGATGCTGGAAAGTATCAATGTGAGGTCTCCAACCCAGTCAGTTCAAAGACCAGTCTCCCAGTCAGCCTGGCTGTGATGGAAGAGTGACCCCTCCCTTCATCCTATAGCAGAGTGGGGTCATTTCCTTGTTGATTGGGTGCAAAATGGACATGAGATATGTGGTAGGATTGTCAGTTACCCCTCATGTACTGCCTTCATGCTTACTCATACCTGTAGTCCTGACATAGCCATGTGGAGAAGGACAGGCCATCATTTAATGTGAAACCTGTTTTCTAAAGTAGAATAAAGACACCAGTATAATAAACACAATTGAGATTAAGAGCTTAGGTTCTGGATCAAATATATATCCTTTTTTTTTAAGAATCAATGAAGACTAATTTTAGCAGCCTCAATTTTCCAAGTGTTCTGAGTCCCCTTATAAATGGTGCAGTGTTTGCATAGAGACAAACATCCCCTCATGTGCTCAAATAGTTTCATCTAACACCAATTCTACCAGAAGGAACTGGCCATGGTTCACTGTGTACATTAGTGGTTTCTAAATAGTTTTGACCCACAACTTGTTTGATGTCCAGATGTAAAATCCTTGGTGTAATGCTCCACTCACTGTTTTTATCCTGAGACTGACTTTCACTGTCAGATCTCATGATGATACTTTTTCCTGTTTATATGTATTTTGAGATGTATGGGATTATATTACATATTATGTACTATATATCATATCATATATCACACATTCTGTATCATATATATTAATCATATATCATCTCATATCTCACATATCATTTATCATATATATGTTGCAAAGCCTGTCTGCACCATTCACATTGCTACTTAGTTCTTGGATTCATGCTTAATTCTTAGGTATCCAGTGGATTATTATGAACCATTCAAGCACATTGTCCCAAGTTGTGATTTAACTATTCTACTGAGCTGAAAGTCATGGTTCCCTGGGTTTTTGTTTCTGTTCATACATTGAATACTGAGGACCATCTATGAGTCTTCCTCAAGAGGCAGAGTTAGAACTCTCACCATCACCTAGCTGTAGTGTAGCCTTAGACAGAAAGCTTTGGAGGGAACTGGCCCATACTGAGCAGAGCAGTACATCTAGAGGAACACAGAACTTTGTGCTGTATGACCATCCTAGGTACATCTACCACCAAGCTCTGTAGCTCCACTCACATGGAAGAAAGGCTTGTGTTTTTTTACATAGCACAGGAGGCCACACCATCTCTGAGCACTCAGATCCCACTGCATATGTCAGAGACTCAACTTCTTAGTCATTCCCTTTGAAGTCTTGTCAACATGGAGGAGAAATGCCGACGCTAGTGGAAAATCACTTGCAAGGATCAAAGTTTGCACACAGGGAATACCCTTTGTGTTTTCTTCACAGCCCTTTTACACACAACCCACAGGCAGTAAATCCAGCCCTGAGGTGGGTGAGGATTTGTGGCATTCAAACATCAACCCAAGACTCAGGATATAATCTACCCTATGTTGGATAAGTGGGTAGAGCCTCTCAGAAAGTCAGGCTGAACTTGTATGAAAGCAGCAGGAATCTTCTTTAATCAGTGTTATGAGAGTTCACACAGGATCCTTTTAGTATACAATATGCAATCTTGTGAGGGCAAAACAATGTGACACAGTCTATCTGAGTTTTACATGTGAGCAATTTGTATTCCATAATGTCCAGAGACAGACTACTTACTTACTTTTGGTTTTACAACACAGAGCCACATATGTAAACATACAGGGTAGCCATGTTTTCCTGTGCTAGCCCCAGCATATCTAGTCAGACATAGCTGGGAGCCAAGAATTGCATAGAGGGTCTTCTCTTGTCTGAAGAATCTCAGGGTTACTACTTGTGATGAAGAAAAATGGCATCTCAGACTCAGACTCAGTTAGCACATGTGGGTTTACTTGGAAGTTTTCACAATATATGATATGCTGGCATTGGGCTTGGTACACAGGTACTTTACTAATTCACTCTAATTCTAGCATCAAATATGTAATTAGTGGAGGCCTATGTAGCTCTCAGAACTACTGTGCCCTTGTAAATACTGGGAAAACAGCCCTTCCAATCTTCCTCAGGACAACTTTTAGTTTCTTTTTTGTTGCTGTAATAAAACACCACAACTAACACAACTTATAAAGAAAACAATTTATTTGAGTTTATGGTCCTTTGTGGCAGTCAAGCATGACATCAAGATGTCAGTATTGTGGCAGGAGCAATAAGCAGAGAACTAACATCTTGAACTGCAAGCACAAAGCAAAGAAATAGAAGAGAAAATGGTTCATGGCTTGTTAGTCTCAAAACTTGCCCCAAGGGTGATCTGACTGCAGAGGTTGTGACTCTGAAATCTAACCAAACAGCTCAAGACCATCTATTCATATGCCTGACATTATGAGGGACATTTCTCATTGAAAACATCATATGGAACAAACTCCTGGCATTTCCTATGTAGCTTCTAGCTTACCAGCCCACTATTCTTGCCTCATCAAAGGGGAACCTCATCCAAACTCTCCCAAATTTCTATCTCCAATTCGATTTCTTTTTTTCTATTGGTTATTTTATTTATTTACACTTGAAATGTTGTCCACTTTCAATGTTTCCCATCCACAAACTCTCCATCCCATCCCCACTTGCCTCTATGATTGTGCTCCTCCTCCCATACACCCACTTCTACTTCACTTCTTTAGCATTCCCCTACATTGGGGCATCAAGCCTCCACAGGACCAAGAGCCTCCCCTCCCATTGATGCCAGTTGAGGCAATCCTCTGCTACATTTGTAGCTGGATCCCTCCATGTGTATACTCTTGTTGGTGGTTTAGTCCCTGTGAGCTCTGGGTAGTCCGGGTTGTTGATGTTGTTGTTCTTCCTGTAGGGTTGCAAACCTCTTAATTTCCTTCAGCCTTCCTCTAACTCTTCCATTGGGGTTCCTGGGCTCAGTCTGATGGTTACCTGAGAGTATCTGCGTCTGTTTTAGTCAGGTGCTGATAGAACCTCTCATGGGACAGCTATCCCAGGCTCCTGTCAGCAAGTACTTCTTGGCATCAAGTACTTCTTGGCATCAGCAATAGTGTTGGGGTTTTGTGTCGGCAAATAGGATGGATTCCTAGGTAAGGCAGTCTCTAGAAGGACTTTCCTTCAGTCTCTGCTCTATATTTTGTCCCTGCACTTTGTTTAGGCAGGAACAATTCTGTGTTAAAAATTTGAGGTGGGTAGGTGGCCTCATCCCTCAAATGGGGATAGTGCCTATCTACCACAGGTGGTATCTACAGGTTCTATCTCACCTTTATTGGGTATTTAAGATAATTTCATCCCTGTTGGGTCCTGAGAACCTCTCATTTCCCTGGCATCTGGGACTTTCTAGTGGCTCCCCTCAGCTCTCTGCCCCCACTGCTACAAATTTCTATTCAATTTTCTGACCCTCTGTACTTCTCTCCTGTTCCTTCCCATACCTGATCCTGTCTCCTCTTTTTACACCCTTCTCTTATCTCCCTCCAAGATCCCTCCCTCCATTTACCTCCCATAATTATTTTCCCCTTTCCAATTAAGACTGAAACATCCACAATTTGATCTTCTTTCTTCAGCTTCATGTGGTCTGTGAGATGTGATATGAGTATTCTGAGCTTCGGAGCTAATATCCACTTATCAGAGGGTACATACCACGTGTGTTTGTTTTGTGACTGTGCTACATCACTCAGGGTGATTATTTTCTACTTCCATCCATTTGCCTGTGAATTTCATGAAGTCATTTTAAATAGCTGGGTAGTACATCAATTGTGTAAACTTACCATATTTTCTGTATCCATTCTTCCTTTGAGGAACATCTGGGTTGTTTCAAGCTTCTGGTTATTATAAATAAGGCTGCTTTGAACATAGTAGAGCATGTGTCCTTGTTATATGTTAGAGCATCTTTTGAATATATGCTCAGTAGTGGTATAGCTGGATCTTCAGGTAGAACTATTTCCAATTTTCTGAGGAACCTCCAGATTGTTTTCCAAAGTAGTTCTACCAGCTTGCAATACTAACAGCAATGGAGAAGTGTTCCTCTTGTTTCACATCCTTGCCAGCATCGGCTGTCACCTGAAGTTTTGATCTTAGTCATTCTAGTTGGTGTGAGGAGGAATTTCTGGTTCATTTTGAATTGCACTTCCCTGATACATAAGGACTATGAATATTTCTTTGTTGCTTCTCTGCCATTTGATATTCTTTAGTTGAAAATTCTTTTTTTTAGCACTGCACCACATTTTTAATAGGGTTATTTGGTTCTCTAGAGTCTAGCTTCTTGAGTTCTTTGTATATATTGGATATTAGCCCTCTATCAGATGTAGGATTGGTAAGTATCCTTTTCCAATCTGTTGATTGCCATTTTGTCCTTTGCCTGACAGAAGCTTTTCAGTTTTATGAGATCTCATTTGTCAATTCTTGATCTTAGAGCATAAACCTATTCTACTCAGGAACTTTTTCCCTGTGACCATGTGTTAGAGACTTTCCCCACTTTCTCTTTTATTAGATTCAGTGTATCTGGTTTTATATGGAGGTCCTTGATCCACTTGGACTTGAGTTGTATACAGAGAGATAAAAATGGATTGATTTGCATTCTTCTATAGGTTGACTGAAAGTTGAACCAGCACCATTTGTTGAAAATGCTGTCTTTTTTCCACTGGATGATTTCATCTTCTTTGTCAAAGATCAAGTGACCATAGGTGTGTGGGTTCATTCCTGGGTCTTCAGTTCTATTCCATTGATCCACCTGCCTCTCACTGTATCAATGCCATGTAGTTCTTATCATGATTGCTCTATAATACAGCTTGAGGTCAGGAACGGGAATTCCACCAGAAGTTCTTTTATTGCTGAGAATAGCTTTCACTATCCTGGGAGTTTTGTTATTTCAAATGAATTTGAGAATTTTTCTTTCTAACTCTATGAAGAATTGAATTGGAATTTTGATAGGGATTGCATTGAATCTGTAGATATTTCTTTCAGCGAGATGTGAAGCTGCCTGTAGCTTCAGAACTGGATTCTTCCCAGGAGAAGGACAGGGACCTGGAAAAAGCAGGTTTGAAATGTGAGAGAAATAAATGAAACCAAGAAAAGTAATCTGTTCAAGGTTCAAACTTTACTGAGGGAATCAGGTATATACACAAAGTACAGAAATGAAAGCGAGTCTCTAGGTTCCATGATATTTGCATAACATAAACATTGTGGTAAATCTCTGGCACCAGTGTCTCAACAACTCTTTCAGGCTGTGGGCAGTCTCATAGCTAGGTGGGTGGACTTCTAAGCTGCTGCTTTGAAGAGAGGTGACAATCCACAGAGAGCCTTTGTTTGGCTCCCCAGGTGGGATAGGCGCTTCCAGGAGGAAGCTGGCAGTGTGTCTGATGGCTTGGCTAATGGAGGAGATTACAAAGATGGCCCTTTGTACTATATTAATACTTGAAACAATACCACTGAAATCAGAACTAGACAAGGCTGCCCTCTCTCCCTATCTATTCAATGTAGTCCTTGAAGTTCTCTCCATTTAGTTTGATGTTGGCTACTGCTTTGCTGTATATTGCTTTTGCTATGTTTAGGGATGGGCCTTGAATTCCTGATCTTTTCAAGACTTTTAACATGAGGGGATGTTGAATTTTGTCAAATGATTTTTCAGCATCTACTGAAATAAGCATGTGTTTTTTTCTTTGAGTTTGCTTATGTAGTGGATTACATTGATGGATTTATGTATGTTGAACCATCCCTGCATCCCCAGGATGAAGCCTACTTGATCACGTTGAATGATTGTTTTGATGTGTACTTGAATTCAGTTTGTGAGAATTTTATTGAGCATTTTAGCATCAACATTCATAAGACAAATTGGTCTGAAGTTCTGTTTCTTTGTTGGGTCTTTGTGAGGTTTTGGTTTCAGCATAATCTTGGCTTCATAGAACAAACTGGGTAGTGTTCTTTCTGTTTCTATTTTGTGGAATAGTTTGAAGAGTATTGGTGTTAGATCTTCTTTGAAGGTCTGATAGAATTCTGCATTAAACTCATCTGATCCTGGGCTATTTTTGGTAGGGAGACTTTTAATGACTGCTTCTATTTCTTTACGGGTTATGGGACTGTTTAGATGGCTTATCTGATCCTGATTTAAATTTGGCATTTGGTTATCTTTCAAAAAATTGTCCATTTCATTCAGATTTTACAGTTGTGTTGAGTATAGGCTTTTGTAGTAGCATCTGATAATTTTTGGGATTTCCTCAGTTTCTGTTGTTATATCTCCCTTTTTATTTCTGATTTTGTTAATTTGGGTACTGTGTCTGTACCCTTTGGTTTGTCTGGCAAAAGGTTTATGTATCTTTTTCATTTTCCCAAAGAAACAGCTCCTTGTTTTATTGATTCTTTGTATAGGTGGTTTTTAGTTTCTAATTGGTTGATTTCAGCCCTGAATGTGGTTATTTCCTGGCATCTACTCCTCTTGGTTGCATTTGCTTATTTTTGTTCTAGAGCTTTCATGTGTGCTGCCAGACTGCTAGTGTACTGCTATCTCCATTTTCTTTTTGGAGGCACACAGAGCTATGAGTTTTCCTCTTACCACTGCTTTCATTGTGTCCCATAAGTTTGGGTAGATTGTACATTTATTTTCACTAAATTCTAAAATGTCTTTCATTTCTTTATTTCTTCCTTGACCAATTTATCATTGAGAAGAGCGTTGTTTAGCTTCCATGTATATGTGGGTATTCTGCTAACTTTGTTGCTATTGATGATCAGTCTTAATCTATAGTGATCTGGTAGGAGACATTGAATTATTTCTATCTTCTTATAGCTGTTGATGCCTGTTTTATGACTGATTATATAGTCAATTTTGGAAAAGGTACTATCAAGTGCTGAGAAGAGGGTATATTCTTTTGAGTTAGGATGAAATGCTCTATAGATATCTGTTAAACCCATTTGGTTCATAACTTCTGCTAGTTTCACTATGTCTCTGTTTAGTTTGTGTTTCCATGATCTGTCTATTGATGAGAGTAGGGTATTGAAATCTCCCACTAATATGTTGTGAGGCACAATATGTGCTTTGAGCTTTAGTAAAGTTTCTTTGATGAGTGTGGGTACCCTTGCATTTGGAGCATGGATATTCAGAACTGAAAGTTTTTCTTGGTAGATTTTTTCCTTTGATGAATATGAAGTGTCCTTTATCTTTTTTTGGTGAGTTTTGGTTGAAAGTTGATTTTATCTGATATTAGAATGGCTGCTCCAGATTGTTTCTTGGGACTATTTGCTTGGAAAACTGTTTTTCATTTTCCAGCTCTTCACTTTGAGTTTGTGTTTGTCTTTGACACCGAGCTGCATTTCCTGTATGAAATGAAATGCTGCATCCTGTTTATGTATCCAGTCTGCCTTTTAAATGGGAAATTGAGCCCCTTCATGTGAAAAGATATTAAGGAATAGTGTTTGTTGCTTTCTGTTATTTTTCATGTTATTTTTATGTTTTTGTGGCTATCTTTTGGGTTTTTTGAAAGATTACTTTCTTGCTTTTTCTATGGTGTCATTTCATTCCTTGTGTTTGCATTTTCCATCTATTATCCTTTGTATGGCTAGATTTGTGGAAGAATATTGTGTCTATTGGGTTTTGTCATAGAATATGTTGGTTTCTCCACCTATGGTAATTCAGAATTTTGCTGGGTATAGTATCCTGGGCTGACATTTGTGTTCTCTTAGGGTGTATATGACATCTGCCCTGGATCTTCTAAATTTCATAGTTTCTGGTGAGAAGTCTGGTGCAATTCTGATAGGTCTGCCTTTCTATGTTACTTGAACTTTTTCCCTTACTGCTTTTAATATCCTTTCTTTGTTTTGTACATTTAGAGTTTTGACTATTATGTGTCAGGAGGAATTTCTTTTCTGGTCCAATCAATTTGTAGTTCTGTAGGCTTCCTGTATGTTCATGGGCATCTCTTTCTTTAGGTCAGGGAAGTTTTCTTCTATGACTTTCTTGAAGATATTTACTGGCCCTTTAAGTTGGGAATCTCCACTCTCTTCTAGACCAATTATCCTTAGTTTTGGTCTTCTCATTGTGTCCTGGATTTCCTGGATGTTTAGTTTAGGAGCTTTTTGTATTTTATATTTTCTTTGACTGTTGTTTCAATGTTTTCTATATTATCTTCTGCACCTGATATTCTCTCTTCTATCTCTTGTATTCTGTTGCTGATGCTTAACTTACATTTGTGACTCCTGATCTCTTTCCTAGGTTTTCTATCTCCAGGGTTATCTCCCTTTATGATTTCTTTATTGTTTCTATTTCTATTTTTAGATCCTGGATAGTTTTGTTCAGTTCCTTCACCTGTTTGATTGTGTTTTCCTGTAATTCCTTAAGGGATTTTGTGTTTCCTCTTTAAGGGCTTCTACCTGTTTACTTGTGTTCTCTTGTTTTTCTTTAAGGGAGTTATTTATGCCCTTCTTAATGTCCTCTATTATTATCATGAGATGTGACTTTAAATTAGAGTCTTGTTTTTTTGGTGAGTTGGGTTAACCAGTGCTCCCTGTTATGGGAGAACTGGGTTCTGATGATGTCAAGTAGCCTTGGTTTCTGTTGCTTATGTTCTTGCCCTTGCCTTTCACCATCTGGTTGTCTCTGGTAATAGCTTGTCTTACTGTCTCTGACTGTGGCTTGTCCTTCCTGCAAGCCTCTGTGTCTGTAATCCTTGGACATAAGCTCTCTCCAGGCACTATTTGAGTATGGAGCTATGTGGCACATGATCAGCTCCAAGCACATAAAGAAACTGGAAGACTCCTATCCCAGGCCACTCCTGGGTTCCTGTGTTCTGAGGTTTCTGGATGGGTTCCTTTGTGCATCAGTGGTCATCTTACCTTCACTCGCAAGCTTGTCTGCACAAGCTAGCTGGGATGCTAGCTCTCTCCCGGCTCTATTTGGGTATGGAGCCCTTTGGTACAGGATCAGCTGTGAGCCACTGTACCCCATTTTAATAGGGTTATTTGGTTCTCTGGAGTCTAACTTGAGTTCTTTGTATATTTTGGATATTAGCCCTCTGTTGGATGTAGGCTTCGTCAAGATCTTTTCCCAATCTCAGGGTTGTTAGTTTTTTTTCTGTTGACAGTGTCCTTTGCCTTACAGAAGCTTTTAAATTTTATGAGGTCCCATTTGTCAATTGTGGATCATAGAGCCTGAGCCACTGGTGTTCTGCTCAGGAAATTTTCCCCTGTGTCAATGTGTTAGATGCTCTTTCCTACTTTCTCTTATATTCGATTCAGTATATCTGGTTTCATATGAATGTCCTTGATCCACTTGGACTTGAGCTTTGTACAAGGAATTGTAAAAGCACTAAATAACCACAGATAAAATTTTAGGAATTCTTATAGGATTATCGTTAAGACTTAAGTCATCTATTTGTCTATATAGCATCACTGCAAGACAGTACATCTTTATGCATCTGCAGAGATCTGCTCCAAAGGGGTGTGCTACTACTTAGTGATTGTTATATATGTTTAATAATAACAGTTCTGTCTTCTGTGGGACTGCCCTGAGATTCTAACTATGTCAACAGTAAGTAATGGTGCCTGACCTCTGTTGTTAACTCTGAGGACATCTTATCTGATAAGGCAGTTTCCCTGTGAGAAATTCTAAGCTAAGGACAGCTTGAAAACAAATTAGGATATATTGGAACATTGTACTGGCCAGGGAACAATGCCCAATCTTAAGTTTTAGTCATTTACAAATCATTTCTTTGGGTACCTTTATTCCTAAATAAGAAGGCATGTTGACGATTGGAAAGACTAATCTGGAACACATCTGAGCTAGGAGATGCCAACAACTGACTGAATACCCAGGAGGCACAAACTCCCTTTGAAGTCATAACACCTCTTGTCCTTGATCAGGCTTTTACCCCTGATATTGCAGACATTACAGGAGTAGATGAGTGGGTGTGGCAGACAAGTAACATTGGTTTTTGTTGACTATGTTCTTTTGCTTGCCTCTCACCATCTGGTTATGTCTGGTGTTACCTGGCCTTGCTGTCTCTGATGGCAGCCTGTCCCTCCTGGGAGTCTGTTTATTTTGGGCCTTCTTGGATCAGGCTGTCTCTGGGAAAGGGAGGGGGTCTGGAGAGCCTCATCTGGTAGCTTTGTTGTGTCATAACTCTTTGGGATCAAGCTGTCTTTAGGTGTTGCTAGAGTGGGCAGGGGTCTGGAGCACAAGATCAGGATCAGCTTTCAGGATCCTGCCTAATAGGAAGGATGGTATGTCTTCAGCTAGTCAGGAGTTACTGGATACCCTGGGCTCCAGGTGATCCAATTTAGGTCATGTCTTGGGGCAGTAGTAGCAGGCTCACTTGGGAGCCAAGGAATGTCAGAACTATTGGGGGTCAAACTATTCCTGGATGTGGGTGGCTTGGGGAGGGCTGGAGCACAGGATCTGTGCTCCAATATCATTTATAATTATCAGATGCAATACACAGCCCTGTCACTGTCTCATTGGTACCACATCCTTGAAAATCAAAGTCATTCCTAATTGGAACCTTGAACTGAAACAATATGCCTTAGGGTGAGATGCTTTGGTTTTCTGAAAAGATAAGCATAGTCCCTGGGGTGCAGGAAAACCTAATGTTCCCAATTTGAAGTTTTATTCCCAAGTGTTAGGATAATTTTCTTTAATACTGTGACCACTTGAAAAGGTACAACTCCTAGGAACTGAAACATTGTTTCAGGCAAAAGTAAGGCTAAAATGGATTAACTGCATATGATCAGAAAAAGAGGTAGAATTATTAAAGCCATATTTAGACATAAATTTATAGGAAGATCTGTTGCAACAGCAGGAAGAAGAGAAACAGGTTTTGAAAGAGATGCTCTCAATTAAGATATTAAAAAATGTAATTAAAGACAATTAAAAACTGATTGCCCAGGCCATTTACAAGCAGATTATAGCAAAGGTTGGTTCTGCAAATTTATATGAGGGAGTCACTATTAATAGAAAACCAACTTCTCTACCACACGGTGGTTAACTAAATAATAAGCTTACTCAGGTAGAGCAATGGCTCTTAAATAAAGAAAAGGAACACCCACTAGAAGAGGTAGTCCAAGATCAGCTAGAGACAACATATTGAAGAGTCCACCAGCCCCTGGAATTTCATATTTGTTATTAAGAAGAAATCTGGAAAATGGATGTTGTTGAGAGATCTTAATGCAATCAATAAAATCATTCAACCTATGGGTTCCTTACAACCTGGAATCACTTTAACTTCTTTGTTACCTAAGGCATCACCTATTTTAGTGATAGTCTTAACAAATTTGCTTTTTCTAAATATCCCTTCCTTTCATTGTACCTACATTTGACCATTCCAAGACAACTAAGCATTACCATTGAAATGACTTGCAAGAAGGAACATTAAAGTCTTACTTTTTGTCAGTATTATATGCAACAAAACATTAGAAATAATTCATAAACAGTTTCCTCTATAATTTATGATTATATGGATGATATTTTGCTGGATGATTCAGGTACAGATTCCTTAGAAAATATATTTGATAAAGTAAAGCAAATTTTGCCTTATTTGGGATTTCAAATTGCTCCTTAAAAGAATTCAAAGAGGAGTTTCTGTTAATTACCTAGGATAAAAAAAAATAGATCTGCAATCAATTTAGTCACAAAAAGATAAAGATATTCTGGCATCCTCTGCTTTGAGCCTCAAGAGACAATGACTGGAGTTTCATCTAAAATTTTGGAGGTACTCTGCTCCTCCCGCATCTGCCTAACCTCTGTATGCATAAGTTTTCTGGTTTTGGACCAAGTGTTCCAAGGATAAATCACAAGTTCCCCCCAGACTCACCCTACAGTCAAAGAGCTGTATGACTAACCCTGTAATGCACTTGTGGCCAACTGTCAGGCCACCTCGCAGTATATGATCCTGGTGACCATTTATATTGTAGCACCAGAAAAAAAAGCCACTGTTCCCTTGTATTTTCTAGGGAGAAAAATAAGGACACAAAGTCAACACTCAGAAAATTATTTCATTGTGTATTTATAATATATTTTTGTTATCAACTCATTGGTTAATGGTCATTAATTTTTTTATTCATGGTTACCATGAATAGAGTGGTTATGAACATGCACGACTGAACAGGTATCTGTGTAGGATGTCACATCCTTTTATGAAACATCATGAATGGTAGACTTAGTTTTAATTTTGTGTGGGGGGAGTTCACCATTGGTTTCTATAGTTCTTCACACAAGATTTCTCCACTGGTTTGTAACCCTACCAATAGTGAACGAAGGCTCACTTTTCTCCACAACCTCATCAGCATTTTTTGTAGTCTGTTAATTCTTATTCAGGTAATGTGGCAGTCCAATGCTCTGAGGCAGACGTGGAAACAGGGAGGGACCTGCTGGTCTCACATTTTTAGATATCTGGGATTTTAGTAAGTTCTGGTGGTGGTGGCTACCACCTCCTCTGGAAATTGTGCTTGAGTTTAATGCAGGTGGATGCCATTACGGCAAGGACTGAGGGGCTCTGTCCTCATATTGCAAGGATCTGTTGGAATACTTATGCAGAAACTCCTGGTCTTTTCTCAGGGATTAACTTGTTTGCTTTTCCCTTGAATTTACACTTTTAGCATTGGTATTGGGAATCATTATTTTCACTTTGTCTGTGACAGAAATTTCCTCATAATCAGAAAAAATAAAGCTTGGACTATGATTTATTCTTGTTTGTCTCTGAGAGTTGTGGGAATGAAATAGGTCACCACTAATCTGTTTGTTAATGATGCAGTTGAGTCAACTTAAGGCCCTGTTCTGGGTACATTAGTTAACATCCAAATGTTTTCTTGTGATGGGAACTTAGTTCTGACAACAAATTTCCAAACAATTAGTTGAGCCAAGTAAGGATATTGCACTGACTCAGATTAGTAATTTTCTCAGTGCTCAGAGTAGTAGAAGAACTAGGTCTCCTAGTTAGGATATGGGGAGATGCTAGATGCCAATAATTAAATGAGAATTTCCCATGTATGCAATCAATTATCTCCTTTATACTGTAACTTCAATTGCTATCAACCATGGTCATACAGATGTATATGAATATGCTGGGTTAGATATTAACTACTTGTTGAAGCTGTGTTTCCTCTTTCTTGATACAGTTCATGGATTAGCAGGAAACCACAGTGATTGAGGAGAAGGAAGGGTGTTGGGCAGTGGGGCAGTTCTGACAGCCAGAGTCCAGTAGAGCTACTTGGAACTCCGGAGACCTACTGAGCATTTGCTCAAAGGGATGGAAGGTGTTCGATGAATTGGTCCTGAGACCATGGCCTAGATTTCAGCCCAGACCCCTCAGAGCTGCCCCTGCAGGAGATGTGTGCTCTATCAGGCAGACACTGCCTCAAACTCCCAGCATTCTAGCTGGACCTTACACACAGTCATCTGACTACAAGCCAGGCATACCATGCCCCATACAATAAAAGGGGTGGTTTTCCCCCTCCTCTCTCTTTTGCCTCCTCACTCTCTTGTTCTCCCCTCTTGCTCTTACTCTTACCCTCTTGCTCTCTCTCTCCCCTCCTTGCTCTTTCTCCCTCTTCTCTTCTCTCTCTTCTTTTCTCTCTCTCTCGCCTTCCTCTCCTTTCCTTCTCTCCACTCAACTAGCATATTTCCCCTTCCTACCACAAAATAACTCATTCATACATTGCCCCCTTTTTAATTAAGGCACCATGCAGCAAACAGGCCAGCCATGGGAGGAGAGAGAGAGACTCAGGCCTCAACACCAGGCCCCCTGCCACCCAGGGAGAGAGAGAGAGCCACAGCAGGCCGGGCCTGGGCCACAGCCCAGGCTCCTCCATTCTTTTTTGGAACTGCAGGTGGTGGATGATGTGGGCAAACGGATCCTAGCTCTGCTCTGACTGAACAGCTGCACTGCTACTTTCCCCAAGCCTTTGATCCTTGGTTTCCAGACCCCAGCGGCATCCTGTGGTGCCTGTGTTGCCCAGTGGAGTCTGGAAACCCTCATCCCTTGCCTCCGGGCAGGCTAAGGGACCCCTCCCTTCACCTGTCTCTACATCAACCTCCCGTGGACTGGGACACAGTCGCCCCCCCAGACTGAGGTAAAGTACACAGACAGGAGCTTTGCACTTGCCAGTCAGCCCTGACCCAAGTGTAGAGTCACACTATCCTATTAACCCTTTGTTCCTTTGCTGCCTGGTGATTGCACCCAGCAGTTTCCTTTGGTAGTGCTGTTGTAAAGGGTGCATCTGCCCTGGAGAGGGTGGAGAGCTCCGCAGGAGAAAAGCACTTTGTGCCCAGGAGAAACTCAGCCTTGCCCCTGTAACTACAAACAGGCAGACATCGTAAACTGTGAGTGAACTAGCTCAAAAACTGGGCATTCCTTTCTCTCTCCTTTCTCCCCCCATCCCTTGGAAAAGCAGACTGCACGGACTTCTTGGCTCCTCCTCCCTTTGTGTGCTCCAAAAAGGCGAGCGAAAGCTCTTAATCTTAACTCCTCCTCCAGACCTCAGTGCTACCTCTGAACTCTGAGCTCTGCCTACCTGTCAACTAATTTACAGCACAGGCTAACAGTCTGCAGCTTCAGCTAAAAGCCCCTCACTCAACCCTTAAACTTTATCCTTTGCTTTTCAAGGAAAAATAAAC
>JADRCD010154991.1:0-23369 GCA_019843815.1 Montemys delectorum | reverse complement strand
TCTTTGTCACTGAGGTGAGTTTCCTGTATGCAGCAAAATGTTGGGTCCTGTTTACGTACCCAATCTGATAGTCTATGTCTTTTTATTGGTGAGTTGAGACCATTGATGTTAATAGATATTAAGGAAAAGTAATTGCTGCTTCCTGTTAGTTTTGTAGTTAGAGCTGGCATTCTGTTCATGTCTCTATCTTCTTTTAGTTTTGTTGGGAGATTACATTTTTGCTTCTTCAGGGATGTAGTTCCCCTCCTTGTGTTAGAGTTTTCCATTTAATACCCTTTGAAGGGCTGGATTTGTGGAAACATATTGTGTGAATTTGGTTTTGTCATAGAATACTTTGGTTTCTCCATCTGTGGTGATTGAGAGTTTTGCTGGGTATAATAGTCTAGGCTGGCATTTATGTTCTTGTAGGGTCTGTATGACATCTGCCCAGGATCTTCTAGCTTTCATAGTCTCTGGTGAGAAGTCTGGTGTAATTCTGATAGGCCTGCCTTTATATGTTACTTGACCTTTTTCCCTTACTGCTTTTAGTATTCTTTCTTTGTTTTGTGCATTTGCTTTTTTGATTATTATGTGGTGGGAGGAATTTCTTTTCTGGTCCAGTCTATTTGGAGTTCTATAGGCTTCTTGTATGTTCATGGACATCTTTTTCTTTAGGTTAGGGATGTTTTCTTCTATAATTTTGTTGAAGATATTTACTGGCCCTTTAAGTTGGAGGTCTTCACTCTCTTCTATACCTATTATCCTTAGGTTTGGTCTTCTCATTGTGTCCTGGATTTCCTGAATGTTTTGTGGTAGGGTCTTTTTGCATTTTGCATTTTCTTTGACTATTCTGTCAATGTTGTCCATGTTATCTTCTGCCCCTGAGATGTTCTCTTCTATCTCTTGTATTCTGTTGGTGATGCTTGCATCTATTTTTCCTGACTTTTTTCCTAAGAATTCTAACTCCAGGGTTGTCTCCTTTTGTGATTTCTTTATTGTTTCTACTTCCATTTTTCAGTCCTGGATGGTTTTACTCAGTTCTTTCACCGGTTTGTTTGTGTTTTCCTGCAATTCCCTAAGGGATTTTTGGGTTTGCTCTTTAAGGGCTTCTATTTGTTTACTTGTGATCTCCTGTAATGCTTTATGGGATTTTTTTTTTGTTTCCTCTTTAAGGGCTTATACCTCTTTATCTGTGTTCTTCTGTATTTCTTTAAGGGAGTTATTCATGTCCTTCTTAAGTTCCTCTATCAGCATTGTGAGATATGTCTTTAGATCCAAATCTTGCTTTTCTGGTGTTTTGGGATATCCAGGGCTTGCTGAGGTGGGAGTGCTAGGTTCCGGTGAAGCTAAGCAGTTTTGATTTCTGTTGGTAGGATTCTTGCGTTTGACTTTTGCCATCTCTTGATCTCTGGTGTTAGAAGTTCTTGGTGTCTCTGACTAGAGCTTGACCTGTCCTTGCCGCCCTGCAACTCCCCTTCGACTCCTGAGGCCTATGCCTCCAGGCTGGTCCTGCCTTAGAAAGTCACCAGAGAGAAAATGGTGGATCTCACCTGAGTCCTTGGGCTGAAGCTAGCCCTGGAGGCAGGCCCTCTGCTAGCAGGGAGGGGGCAGAGATGGTCGCTGATCCAGCTCTGTCACTTGGAAGCTGAGAGGATCCTGTCCCTGCAGTCCTGCAACTCCCCTGCAATTCCTGAGGCCTATGCCTCCTGTCTGATTCCTGGGGCTGAAGCCCACCCTGGAGGCAGGCCCTCCGCTAGCAGGGATTCCTGGGTCTGAAGCCGGAAGCTTTTTTAAAACCTTTTTTCTTTTTCTTTTTTCTTTTTTTTGAGAAAGCTTTGTAATGAGTGATATTTCCTCCACTGTAGTGCCTTCCCTTCATTTTGCTTAGTCATTTGACCATAACAGAAAAAGACATTTGTTTTAAACCTATCACACCAGAAAACTTTTCTCAGTTGCTATTCCCTATCAGGATCGTTTATCACATGATGCTGCCTCTTCTGACATGGTCGCATGTTCTCAGGACTGTGACCTTGGCCTCATCATAGTCTTCCTACTTCTCTTGACTCCCTTGAGTCTAATCATAAACTCTCAATACACAAGTTAGGGATGGTTCCTATGGCTTTGGGGCTTGAAGACCTGAGAAATTAATAGAGATCTACTACCCTTCCTCTCACTGAGCAGATCTGGGGAGCCCACAGCCACTTTCTTCCTTTTGGCATTTCTACAGAGTCTCCATCCTTTATGTTTCTTGGTGTAAAGAGAAGCAAATGAGGAACTGTTTATGATTCGAGATGGTCCCCTATCCAATAAAGGCCTCCAAGGGATCAGTGATGTTTTTTATTCAACAACAGTTCATAGACCTTGAGAGAACAGTATTGAGATGAGCTTTGGCATCACTGACATATGACAGAGTCTGGCACTCCATTCTTGCTATATATATAAAATTCTTCTAGTTTTGTTGTGATTTCACTTTTCATTCTGTTTTTAAGGCCTCCCCCTAAACAAGTGCCTTTCTCAGCATTGAGTGTGTGTGTGTGGGGGGGGGGGAGAGGCAAGTAGAGAAGACAATAACTCTGTCTATAATCTTACTACAACTACCTCCTTAAGTCCTTCCTCCTTCCCTTTCCTCAAAGTGAATATGAACAGACTCTCATCTCTGACCATTAAAGATGCTGCTTTTTTTTTTAAATCTTTGCAGTTGAATAAAATTAATACAGAATTGGGATCTTCCTGAGAAGTAGGAAGATACATTTGGCTTAGATTTTACAGCAGACTGGTATAAGGAGAGGGGCTAACTACACAACAGAGAACCTAGTGTATTTCTATGTCTCATCTGAAATGACAATGTTGAAAAATATCAGCCAAAAAGTATACATAGTTAATTGAGTATTGAGTAATAGAGATAAATCCCCCCCTATGATTTCTGTACTCACTGACTTTAAAAAAGAGTTACCTTACCCTGCAATATTTATGTTTGGCTTATTGTCACAACTCCTTGAGGAACATTATATGAAAAATTTGTATATGAATTAAGCCACTACAATCATATGCATACCACATCACCTATACAACTTAAGATAACTAAGGGAGCTATAATTTTTAAGCATTTTGTAAAACAAATAAAAGATTTTAATGAGAACATAGAAGCTCACCCAGATACATCTAACCCTAACCATTATCCAATCCTGAGTCCATCCATGATCATTAAAGTGGCATGATCCTCTGTATCATAGACAGTGTTAATCTCTTGAAACCCTGTTTCAATTTATTGGGGATAATACTCTTAAATATTTGAAATCTTTTTAATAAATAAAAGTTGTAAATTCAAATCTTGTTTGTATTATAAGTAGCAACTCATATTTCCAGGGTAGTTAGCACAATAAAAGTAATAAACACAAATCCCATATTTTCAGGAATGATGCTAAAAATGCAGGTAACTATGAAGTAGCTCTTCCCTTGCTTGGAAGGTCCTGGTCTAAGGACAAGCAGTTCAGTGAATGAGTAGCATGTGATATGGTTCAATAAAGCTACTCTAAGGAGAAAGACAAGGCACTAAGGGTACTACATAGAAGGTGATGCAATTCATGTTAGGATATATATAGTAAGAGACCTAAAGGGAAAACTCCCTGAATAGAAGGACACCTAAATAACTTTGAATTCCTTCACTGATGCTATATTTCTTAAAGTCCTACAACAGCTGTGGGATTATGCTATGTCCCACTGTTTGTATTTTAAAATACTCCTGATGCATTTTTTAATCTACTAATTGGTCTAATTACTTTATGGTTCTTTATCTATTGTAGACACACATACACTCAGAAAGACTCCCCAGTTGTATAGACTCTCTTGTCATCTACATTCTCCAATAAGATAACCACTCACCATGTGTCTTTTTCAAGTCTAAATATATTTAGTTTAAAAGTTTTTAAATATAGTACTACTAACATTAAATATTAAATTCATTTGCAGGGCCTACATTTCTGGGTTTTGGCAGCTACTTGTGAGTAGTGTCTAATACATTAGCCAATGCAAGCCATACTTCTACCTGTACAGAAATGGGTGTGGAATGACTATAATCAATAGTATTTTTATAGTTAGACATACTTTCTATGTATCCTTCCTCCTGCTAAATTAAAAATTGTTTATTTAACCAAATCTGCTTATCAAATGTTTCTAATCCTAACTCTATACTTACTTGATTTTTCTAAGGTATCTTGGCAGTGATGTCAAGATTCTCAAAGCTAGGGCAGAATCAGTCACTGTGTAGTTGATTGAATTTGTGTGACGGACAAAAAGCTGATTGTTGAAATCAAGTTGAAATTCTGAGATATTTTCACACATTTGGTCAACATACAGGAGTGCATGAAATCCAACCAGACCTCTTTACAGTGCACAACTTGCTTATTTTTCACGGCTTGCTAAATCCCTAGGATAAATTGCTTGGGCTTCTGAAGTGAATTGAATTGTTGATATGAAGGAATGAAGCATAGTTTCTATGTGTAAATGTGTAGGTATAGTGATATTCTTGCTGACACTATGTGGCCTTTGCAGATCATGGTGGGTGAAGGGATTCTATACTGCTGCCTGTCCAAAAGAAGAAACGGAGCTGGATTGGAGCCTAACATCAACGCCGGAGGCTGCAACTTCAACTCCTTTCTCAGAAGAGCCGTCAGATTCGTTGGTGGGTGTGAGGAGCCAAAAAGAATGGAAATGCTTTTTTGTAGAGAAATGCTGTATCTAATTACAGATATTATGCCCTTAAAGTTGTAATTTAGATGTATATGTTCAGTATGTGATGAGTTTTACATTATACAGGAAACTGTTTTTTAAAAAACAAAATCTAGGCTCTCTCTTGAACATGTGTTTTTTAGAGTCATGGCCCTGGTTTTGTGAGCTAGCAAAATATATATATATTTGTATATATATTGAATATATATATATATATTAAATATATATATATTCAGGAAATTTTGCCAAACTCTGGTTGAAGTATAGAGTGTAAGTTTTAGGCTTCAATTTTTTCCAGAGCAGTATAAAAAAGTAGAGGCCCGGTCCATTGTAGCCCTGGCTGGCATCACATTATGAAGTTGCAGAGGCTGACCTTGAACTCCTCAGCCTCCTGACTCTGCCTCCCAAGTTCTAGAATTACAGTGTGTGGCACCCTATCCTTTTTTGTTGCTCTAAATGGAGAGTAAGTGACAGTGAGCCATCATTAATTGACAATGCTTGAGAAATTAATTTATTCACATAAGTGAGTCTGTTTCTTGGTGGTTTTACCCTGAAATAACCCTGTTTGGAAATGTCACGAGAGACTGCTGCATCATGACTATTTTTTTCTTGGTTAGAATCTGTCTCTCCCCCACTTCACCTTAAAATTTTTAATGAAGTCTATAAGAAAATTACAGGCCTGACTAAGCAGGCTCTGAATCATACTAATTCCTAAATAACAAGTAGTATGCGATTATCTTAATGTAGTTGACACCATGGACTTTTATTTTTACTGATTTAAACAGTTGTCCACAATACCAGACACTAAATTGAATGTTTTATCTTCATCCTTCTTACTTTATATAATTATTACTTTATATTATATCAATATATTAATATATTATATTATTTTAACCTTGAATTATGTTTTCCTCATATTATTTTGGCCTTATATGCTTTAGCATGTCAGCATAAAGAAATTGGTACATTCATGTAATAATATCTCATAAATAATTAAATTAAATCTTCTCTCCCATGATGAAAAATAATACTGGCTCTGAATAGTTCCCCAAGCTCTACCCTTTAAAGTTACCCTTTTACAATCACATTGATACACTTAAAAAGCCAGTAGTCCTCCTAGCAACATTTGAGGCAAGAAAATGGAACTCTGAGACCAGAGCTGAGTCCAGAGAAGTGCTCCCCTAATGGAAAATAATGCTATGGACAAGGGAGTGTGTACTCTGAAATGTTCTCAGCATCTCCATCCTCCCTGGGCCCAGAGAGTGTCATTTTCCAAAGGTAAAATAAGTTGATTCTCTTTCTATTTATTCTTTACCCAAGCCATGCACATCTCAGACCACACTGCCTGATCTTTGAGTTCAATACACAATGATCCATGGTACACAGTGTTAAGAACAAATCCTAGAGAGCTGGAGAGACAGCTCAGTCGTTATGATCATTTGCTGCTCTCCCAGAGGACTGGAGGAGTTTGTTTCCTAGAACCCACACTAGGCAGCTTACAAATGCCTGTACCTCCTGTTCTAGAGGATCTGACACTTTCCCCTGCTCTCCATTTGCATCCTCACACAATTGCACATCCTTACACACCTACACATTAATTTATGAAAAAGAGGTGGAGCTTATTCATACTTCTGGGAAGTGGCATGTAGAGATCAGCTTTCTGTGTCATAAATCCCCCGTGTCAATGACACTGGGGCTGTGCTGATTAGGGGACAATCACTAGAGAAGAAGAAAGGAAAATGATGTGTACAGTTCAACGCTGCTGGTCTGGAGGTGGTGATGGGGTGGCTCTCAGGATGATGCTGCGAGGGACTCATGAATCAGAAGTCAAGCAGTTGAGTCAGAATGAACGCAGGAGTCAAGACAACCTGCGAGGAAATGCAAGTGCTAGACTGCATCTTAGAAGGAACTATTCACAATATGAGCCAAGCCAGTGACTTCAAACAGGCATAGAACTTGAGGCTTCGTAATTTATGATTGGTCCCAGAAGATAAAAATGGAATTTTGGCTGGAGATATAGAACATCATCACCAAATAAGGCAGCTCCCAGTGCTTGCCAGGCTGTAACTGCTGTTTGCTTATTAAGACAAAGCCTGCCTTCACTCGTCTTTGCTTAATTAGCACTCTTAGCAGGATTGTGCTTCACAGAGAATGAGACTATGGATTCTGGAGGGTTTAGTAACTGTTCCTGGGGTTATAGAACATGGTGATAAAAAAAGGCTGAATTACCCAGAAATACTCAGAAATTTTTAAGTTATTTTTTAATTGGTTGTATACATCATATTACAAATTTAAATGACTGTTATTATATTACTCCTTTGTGGATTTTATACATTATATTTAACGCAGACTGACTATTCTCACCTCCTCATTTGCTTCTATCTCCGTCCCATCCCTGTCAATTCCCCCTCCTCCATAAAGGTTCTTTTCCACATTGCTAAACTTTAGCTACTGGGGGATCAGTAGGGGCAGTTGCCTTAATTGCAAATCCACCAGATTCTGGTGAACAGTTTCAAACCCGTGATCACATAGATGGCCTGAGTAAGTTCAGTTGATCACAAAACAAACAGAATTAAGTTAGTAGCATTTTAATTCTACTACATTTCTCATACCCTGTCTCACTCTCTAATCATTCCTCAACTTTCCCCAGGTAGATGACAAGAGACCTTGGGTAAACCATATTAAGTATTAACCCTTGGCCCTGGGGACATGGCTCATCAGTTAAACACACACACACACACACACACTGCTCTTGCAGAGGTCCCAGGTTCAGGTTTTTAGCACCCACATCAGGCCACTCACAACTCCCTGTAACTCCAGCTCTCAAAACCTGACAGCTTCTTCTGTGCTTGGCAGATATCTATGCTCACAGGGGCACAGACCAACACACAGACACGCGTAATTAAAAATAAATATTTATATATAAAGGATATGCACTAATTACCAACAGTGAGTACAGTATGCTTACTACTTGGGGAATTCTCAGAGCGTTACGTCGCACTTAAATATCAACTTAGTTTAGAAAATTTCTGTATCATCTCTTAAATTATATTAGAGAAAATGGCAGCATTCTATACGGTCACATATCAGTGTACGATAAGCATGGTCAACACTAATGGAAACCCCTCTCCGGCCAGTGAGTTGGTAATAATGTTTTCCATTTGCTCCTAGGTGTCCATGTGTTTGGACTGTGTTCCACAGCTCTCATTACAGATATCATACAGCTGTCCACAGGATATCAGGCACCATACTTTCTGACTGTGTGCAAGCCAAATTATACCTCTCTGAATGTATCCTGCAAAGAAAACTCCTACATCGTGGAAGACATTTGTTCAGGATCGGACCTTACAGTCATCAACAGTGGCAGGTTGAAAGCAGAACTCTAAAACTATTCCACACTGATATTTGTGCCATGCCATCCTTGTACTGTCTAAGCATCATATTTTTAGTCACAATGACCTTAATTTTATTTACATTTTCAATGCAATAGTCTCTTCAGAGACTTTAACACTGATATGGGCTAGTGGCATTTTCCTGAATTCTTCCCTTAAAGTCTCCAAATTTCATTTTCATAGTCTTTTTTTTTTTTTTTGTTTTTTGTTTTTTGTTTTTCGAGACAGGGTTTCTCTGTGTAGCCCTGGCTGTTCTGGAACTCACTCTGTAGACCAGGCTGGCCATGAACGCAGAAATATGCCTGCCTCTGCCTCCCAAGTGCTGGGATTAAAGGCGTGCACCACCATAGCCCGGCCATTTTCACAGTCTTGCTACAGAATATCCTTCACTGTGTTCTGTGACATCAATGATCCCTTACAGCCAAGAGTCAATATGTCTATTGGACTCATTTATCTCAAATACCAAAAATGTGTGTTATGCCTCTTCTGTATCCTTTATTTAAAAAAAAAAATAGGTAAAATTTTGCTTTTCTGAAGCATGTGAAGGAGTAACACCTGCAATAACATCTCTCTTCTTTGGATGAACACAAGAATGTTAAACAGCTCCTGACTTTACATTGCAGAAAGTTAAGAATATAAAACTCAAAAAAAGCTACTATTACATTGAATTCTTTTCAATCAATGAAATAGAATAAACTTAAAGACAAGGATAAGTTCCTCAGAAGCTCAAAGGAAATAAGTAGAGAGATGCAGAGCACTAAACAAATATTATGAAAATTGTATATGTTATTTAGTGACTTCTCATGGAAGCAAATTCCATGGACTATTCAGTAATTTTGAATCTACATTAAAGAACCATGCCCTGTATTCTTTCTCATTTCCTCTACATTTGTTTGTGTTGAATTACAGCCATCAAATAATTAGAAAAGCAATAATATATCAATGACTCTTTTTTCCATGTTGTTCTCTCATTGAAAGAAATTTCTAATTCTTTTTCTGTGTGTCCTTTGCTGTGTGTGTGTTCCCATGACCACTGTTGTAAATAAGCCTTGTTCCCTATGCTGTTTAATTTAAGAAAATTCTCTGTAGTTTTAGAGGTACAGTGGGCTAAGCAGAGAAATAATTTGTTAAAACTGGACTTTCCTTATACATTTTTAGAATATAAAAATGCATTAAGACCTACTGGTATAGAAAAATATTTTTATGGCTTAATGTGATGAAACTATCTTGGAGCATAAAAAAGTTTAAAACACCAAAGCCCTACCTACATTTTATGAACTTTCACAGGGAACTGCTATAGTTGTGACCAGAAAGTAGCTACCATTTTCTAACTCATTACAGACTTCATCTCGCATGTTCCTTTGCCAACCGGATACCTGTTTTCTACTTCCTTTCACTTTAATTTTTACTGAAAAGTACATCACCACTATTCTTTAATGCTAATGGTGACCAGCAATACTCCTGAGGGTAGTAAATCACTCTGGTTTTCTCAGTAAGCTAGATATGAGTTATGGTTATAGCTTCTTGCTTCGTGGCTTTGAGTTGAACATCTCACCGAGCGTTCTTGAGATGATTGCTGGCAGCACACTCAGACTACGATTCATAACTTGGCTGTCTTCCTTTGGCAGAAAGTCATTCCCATCCCAACATGCGACCCTCGCTGCCTTTGCTGCTGTGTATGTGTCCGTAAGTATTGGGTTTCTTGTTGCTAAATTGTGACCTTTAGAAAAGCTGAGAAATGAATGCTTCCTTCAGGTAACTGACTACAATTTAGTTCTGCCTCCCTTTAATACAAATAGCATCTAAAGCAGTTATCAGATGTTACTTAGGAAAAAAAAGATAAAATCAAAGAATTTTTTCATAGTCATAATACGTGCTTAACCTTGGGCCATTTTAATGCAATATTTGGTGGGAAGATATTTATGCAATACATGAAAATAACCAAAACCAAAGCACTTTTATTAAATGTACAAAAAACCAGACAAGAACACAGCTTTCAGTATTTATATAACAATGGTGAATTCTAGGCCGCTGTCAATTTCATAAGTGTTAGGCAATGAAGAGCTCTTGTGTTTGACTGGTAGTCTGTGGAGTCTTTTGTTAGACAAATGGACTAAAATGTTGTGGTATATAAGAGAGAGATGGGGACTCACTGGCGAAATCTATACTGCTTTGATGCTTTTCAAACTTGCCTGTGATTATACGAGAGCTCTGCTGTTCATTTTGTGAATGCATCACGCATTTCCCTCCTCTGCTGGCTGAGAACTAAGTCATGACAAGTGGAAAGGGTAAACATTATATCAAGGATATCAGTTAGACATTTGAGTTGAACTTTTTGTTTACTTAGACTTTTCTAACACAGTGGCTTTTCTAGCACACTTAACTCACTTCTTTCATTTTAAAGATGTACTTCAATTCCACATTAACCGATTCCTCTAAGCTCCTGAAACCTCTCTTGGTCTTCACATTTATCATCTGTGGAATCATCTGCGGACTAACACGGATAACTCAATATAAGAACCATCCAGTCGATGTCTATTGTGGCTTTTTAATAGGAGGAGGAATCGCACTGTATTTGGTAAATAACATTATTAATATTTGGTGAAGCACAGTTTAATATGGAAAGGCTTGCATAGGATATTTTATACAATAAGTTACTTGTGATGTATTTCATATTCATGAGAAAAATCATAGGGAGGCATCATCATTCTATGCCAAATTATACTCTACTTCCAATAAAATGATTTAATGAGTTCTTCTTGTGAGCTAGAATCGAATAGAGCATCATTGTATTTCAGTCTTAAAGTAAGTAATATATATATATAGATAGATAGATAGATATACATACATATATACATATATATCATGTATATTGAAATTTTACATGTGAGGAAAGTGGAGATAAAAAAAAAGGAGAAATAGTGAAGTTTTGGAGAAAGTTGCTATAACTTTCCCAATACCACAAATGCAAACTTTGCTGAATGTAGCTATGTTCCAACTAACAGTGAAATTTCTATCATTTTTCAAATCTCAAACATGTTATCTCTCAAACATGTTAAATATCTTCAAGTATCTATATTATAAAGAAATTGATGGTGCCTATTGAACCTAGCTGTGCATGCATCCTTTCATTCATCTTAAATATGCACTATCTTCCCATGTCATCCACCATAAAACAAAGGATGCGTCCCTCAGTCTCATAGTACAGAAGCTTCAGCATAAATGATTACAACATGCTTAGTAACAGAATGTGGTTCTATAGACTAGGAGTCTGCCAATGGAACATCAGCAAGTGTTTCCAGAAATGATATGGTGAAGGTAAGAGAGTAGAAATCCCATTCAAGAGGAAGCAATTAGCACATGACTAGACAGACTTGGGAAAGAGCAGCTGCACAGGAAGGGAAGTGTTGGAATGGGAAATGAAGGCCAAATTTTTAGCTTGGAAGACAAGACTTATGGTGACCTACTCAGTAGACCAGGTAAATAATCAACAGAATAGATTGCTGAAGAGAAAGGTATTTGAGGGGCTGGATTTGAATCAAAAGGCACTTAAATAACTGTGCGTAAAGGACAGAAAAGCCATTTAAACTTTGTAAGCCAGAGACCTTACTTCTAGAAGTATCACTGTAGTTATTTAGAGCATGCACAATTGCCAGGTCACAGCATGAAAAAGAGCCAATATGCAGGTGACAGATAAGAACAAACAACAAGAAAGGAACTAAGAGGGGCTGACAGACATAAACATCAGTTGCCCATAGCCACAGCTCTTAGCCATGTGATCTTGGTGCTTGTAAGAATGGAATTACAAAAAAAAAAAAATTATGAAGTGTGCAATATTCTGTCTTTAGAAGAGAAATAGAGCCAGTGATGAAAGTAAATTTCACTGTAACGTGCTTTCTTCAGCAGAGAGGAATAGGATCACACTGAAGTCAGTGGGTAATCAGAGTACATAAGCCAGAATGGCTATGGAATGCCAGGCTGCAATGAGTGCTACAAGAGAAAGAGAAAAGCTTCCACTTGTAGTCATTGTGTGCCCTGTGCATTCATGTAAGACCACAGTACCCTGACTTTCATGTGAGCCTTATAACCAACCCAAAGGTTGTAGGGATGAAATTCAACACTTCAGAGCCACTCAGAAACTTGATCCTTTACCTATAGAATAAAGATATTGAAGTAGAGTTATAGCTCAGTAGTAGAGCACACAAGCCCTTGGTTAGATTCCCAGTACCACAAAATTAATTAATTAGCTAACTAATTAATTAAAAGTAATAACTTTTTGGGGGGGAGGGGGAGGTTCGAGACAGGGTTTCTCTGTATAGCCCTGGCTGTCCTGGAACTCACTCTGTAGACCAGGCTGGCCTCAAACTCAGAAATCCACCTGCCTCTGCCCCCCAAGTGCTGGGATTAAAGGTGTGTGCCACCACTGCCTAGCCAAGTAATAACTTCTTGTTTCACATTTCCTTCAAAATAAGAATTAAATCACTACATTACCATTCTGAGCACTGAATATTATACAATAGGGTCAGAACTTACTGTTCAGTGGAAGATTTCCTGAGACATACAAATGAAATGCAACTATTAATAGAACATTAGGGAGTCTTGGTGCCAAGAGCACAGGTAGATATATTTGAAAGAAGACACTAACTAATAAGATAGTCAGGGTAAAGTTCATGCCTGTAATCTTAAGAGATTCAAGCAGGAGAACTAAAAACGTAAGGCCAGCCTGGTCTACCTAACAAAGTCTTCTCAAAAAAAAAAAAAAGAGAGAGAGAGAGAGAGAGAGAGAAAAGAAAAGAAAAGAAAAGAAAAGAAAAGAAAAGAAAAGAAAAGGGGGAAAAAAGATCAGTTTACATGTGATGGCACACATGCCTAAAATCCTAGCAGTTGAAAGGCAGAGGCAGATATACATCTGCTGCAGATTTGGGGGCCAGCCTGATCTACCTAACAAATCTCACCCCAACCAGATCATCATAATGAGGTCCTGTCTCAACATACACACACACACACACACACACACACACACACACACACACACACACAAAGAGAGAGAGAAAGAGAGACAGAGACAGAGACAGAGAGACAGAGAGACAGACACAGACAGACAGACAGACAGACAGAGACACAGAGAGGCAGATTTTATTCTATTTGAAACATTATCATCCCTAAGCAGATGCTGTCCCTTAGTGTCAAGCATTCTATAAAATACTTAAACCATGACATTGCATTTCTTAGGCTTAAAAAATAGACCCAGCCACCTTCAGCTGAAACTATATTGCAAGCAGACATGTGCTTCATGATCTCCTTTAACCAGAGTAATAATTTTGAAACCAAAATTTAACCTTTTCCAAATCTAAAACAAATAAAAATGATGAGCTAAATATGAAGACAAAATTAAATAAAACTTGGCCCACATTCGGTATAAAGCAGTAATTTAATCCAACTTTCCCACTTGAAGGTCAAGTTTAAAGCAGGCAAGCAAGGCTAACGTGTGATTTGAAACAATGTATATGTCCCTGCCCTCATTTCCAAACCTCACACAGGGTTTTTATGAATTATCCATTGTTCTGTATTTCCCTGAAGTGCTACTGTTTGCCGTCAGAAGGTATGATTGAAAAAGGAAGATAAATCATTCCAATGTCTTGAGCTGTCTCTTAAAAAGAAGCTCTTGAGTCTAGAAAAAAAAAATGAATAGCTTTGGAATGCAGAAAAAAATGTCTTTATTTCTTTCATTGTCTATATTTTCTTTTCAAAACATACACACAGTGTGACAATCACATCTGCTGGGACTGAAAAGATTCATCCTACTTCTGAGTGATTAGTTCAGTGGTCTAGACAGTTAAGAGCTACATCCACCACAATCACCACCACCCTTGCCGTCCCCCAAGCCCCAGTAACTGTACTTTTCATTGTTTTATTGGTCTGTGACTTATGCACAGTACCTTTCTCAGGTGTGTGCTCCCTTGGGCATTCTAGGAGAACCGTGATTAATCGCCCCTTCTAGTGTGTGATACCTGTTATTTTCCCTCCAACCCCAGGGCCTGTATGCTGTAGGGAACTTTCTGCCTAGTGAAGACAGTATGCTTCAACACAGAGATGCCCTCAGGTCACTGACAGACCTCAATCAAGACCCCAGCAGGGTTTTATCAGCCAAAAATGGTAGCAGCGGTGACGGAATTGCTCACACAGAGGGTATCCTGAACCGGAACCACAGGGATGCAAGCTCCCTAACAAATCTCAAGAGGGCCAACGCTGACGTAGAAATCATCACTCCTAGGAGCCCTATGGGGAAAGAGAGCATGGTGACCTTCAGCAACACGCTGCCCAGAGCCAACACCCCCTCTGTGGAAGACCCAGTGAGAAGAAATGCGAGCATCCATGCCTCTATGGATTCTGCCCGGTCCAAGCAGCTCCTTACCCAGTGGAAGAGCAAGAACGAGAGTCGCAAGATGTCCCTGCAGGTTATGGACACTGAACCAGAAGGCCAGTCACCACCCAGATCCATAGAAATGAGATCCAGCTCAGAGCCCTCGAGGGTGGGGGTGAATGGAGATCACCATGTCCCGGGCAATCAGTACCTCAAGATCCAGCCGGGCACAGTCCCTGGGTGCAACAATAGTATGCCTGGAGGGCCACGCGTGTCCATCCAGTCCCGCCCTGGCTCTTCCCAATTGGTGCACATCCCCGAGGAGACCCAGGAAAACATAAGCACCTCGCCCAAGAGCAGTTCTGCACGAGCCAAGTGGCTGAAAGCAGCGGAGAAGACCGTGGCCTGTAACCGGAGCAACAACCAGCCACGCATCATGCAGGTCATTGCCATGTCCAAGCAGCAGGGCGTGCTGCAGAGCAGCCCCAAGAATGCTGAAGGTAGCACCGTCACCTGCACGGGTTCCATCCGCTACAAAACCCTGACTGACCACGAGCCCAGCGGCATAGTGCGAGTGGAGGCTCATCCCGAGAACAACAGGCCCATCATCCAGATCCCATCGTCCACTGAGGGCGAAGGCAGCGGCTCCTGGAAATGGAAAGCTCCGGAGAAAAGTAGCCTGCGCCAAACCTATGAGCTCAACGACCTCAATAGGGACTCAGAAAGCTGCGAGTCCCTCAAAGACAGCTTTGGTTCTGGAGATCGCAAGAGAAGCAACATCGACAGCAACGAGCACCACCACCATGGCCTCACCACCATCCGGGTGACCCCGGTGGAGGGCAGCGAGATAGGCTCCGAGACGCTGTCTGTGTCCTCCTCACGCGACTCCACCCTGCGCAGGAAGGGCAACATTATCTTGATCCCAGAAAGAAGCAACAGTCCTGAAAACACCAGAAACATCTTCTACAAAGGAACCTCCCCCACGCGGGCTTATAAGGATTGAGTGATGGCCATCATTTTGGTGATATCATCATTTTGGTGACACCCCAATCACCACCACCACCACCACCACCACCACCCCAAGACCACACGTTTATTGTACCTTGTGCTCTTTTGGGTTTTTGTTTTGTTTTGTTTGGGAGGGGGCCTTTTTTTTTTTTTCTAGAGGATATGGAGAGGCTTCTTGTCTAACTAGATTGTTCACCATCAGCCTGGCACTCTCACTGAACCACCGCAGAAATCGCAGCGATTTTACACCAAGGGAAAGCAAAAGCACAAAGCAAGACCCGAACTAATCTCATCATCGGAACAGTTCTTAAGACACTGACTGAGGCTTTGCAGAGGGTAGTAGTAAGATAAAGTGGTTTCCTCTGATGTATAGTATTTAACATTCTGAATGTGCCAACTTTCGAATTTTGGTTTTTGGTTTTTTTTTTTTTTTTTGTTCTGTTTTTTGTTTTTGTTTTTCATTATAATTAGCTGTGGGAACCCAAAATACCTAGGTTTCCCCGACAGCAGAGGCCATGCAGTATTATATATTATTCACTTCTGCAGACTCTGCACCAGAAGAGCAGACTGGGCGGTGCTGATTATCACAGTGCATCTACCATTTAAACTCTCAAACTCTACGTAGCTGTGAAATAGTGGTGTGCAACCCCTCGTCAGAGAAAAGCTACTTCGTCCAGAAGACGCCAGTGACTTTGTGTTAGACTAGGCCATTCTTGGCTTCCCTGCAGTGGCTCTCTCAGTCAAAAAGAAAAAAAAGAAAGAAAAAAATTGGACAGGGTTCTGAGCATTTCTTTGAAAGAAGCTTTTTTTTCAACATCTGAAAGTCTGTAGGAATGTTTTTCAGTGAAACAGAATAACTAGTTCTCTGCATCATTTTTCTGCTTTTTATTTACATATTGGTAATGCTGGTTTCTGGTATTTTTTTTAGTGAGTGTATTTGCATACTTAAAATACATTGTTTTAGAGAATATTTTGAAATTATCATGATTACATTTTCCATTTTATGGTTTCACCTTAGTTTATTAAGTTTTTTGAGGTTATACACACATTCTTCTATTTTAAGAAAACAAAAGTGATAATTTGTATTTCTTGTGCAAAATACACTGCTGTGAGGTCCTACGAAAGAAATCTAAGCCAACGGTTGAAACTGTGTGTTCCATTGCCAGATACGTTGGTCAAGTTCAAGATGTCTCCAATCCGATGGCATAGGTTACCACATCAGTAAGTAATCCCAAAAATTTCCTTTTGTTCCAGGGCATTTCATTTTGTTATCTTGATAATCACCATATTGGAGCCACAGAGAGGGTGAGTTTGACTCCCATCCATGACACACTTTTATAATTAGACACCAACAGTAAGAATCTAGGCAAATGGTAATTGATAAATAGAAGTGTATCACAGCATAAGTTTAGAAAGTATATCTTCAAAATATAAGCCCAGGTAAAGCTTTTGTGCTTAGAGTATAATGAACAGTTCTGGATACCTGGCTTGAATCGAGAACCTTGAGCTTAAATCAAAGGAAACCTTATTGTTGATAGCAAGAAGATAACCACAAAATATTTTGAGTCTTTTTTCCAAATTAGATGTTTAAAGTGTGGAGAAGGATTTGGTTCTTGAAATTTGGTATTAAACCTTTTTCATGCCATGTCTTAAGAATTATAATGTACACTCAATGATTGCCAAGAGGGGGGTAGGGAAAAACAGCCAACAGCAGAGCTGGTTGGTCTGAACTCAGTGCAGTTTTCAGTGAGAACAACAGTTGTCCAGCAAGGAATCATATCATCCATTATCAGCTTCTACATTCAAAGGGCAGAGCTTTTTAGAAAACTCAACCTCCTAAGGCACTAGTAATTTAGCTGAAACCAGCAGAATTGAAAACTCTGGCAATAAAACATAGACTCAACCGTAACCCTTCTGGCAAGTCCCTTCTCAGAGAGGGAAGTGGGAGTC
Organism: Montemys delectorum; assembly: GCA_019843815.1. Lineage (NCBI taxonomy): Eukaryota > Metazoa > Chordata > Mammalia > Rodentia > Muridae > Montemys > Montemys delectorum. The sequence continues at coordinate 5,948 of JADRCD010154991.1, read as the reverse complement.
AAATGTGGCCTTCCCTACTTCTTTACATCTCCCCGTCACAATGTCCCCGGCTGGCCTGGCCAGTTCCTAGAGGGAAGGGTGGACTGGTTTTAGTACTCTGAAGAAAAAAAAAAAAACAAGCTGCAGTATTTGAGGTGCAGTATGATATTTCCTAATCTTTCCTATTTCTTAACAACAAAAAAAAAGATTTTAAAGTACTTCTCTAGTCATTGAATTTTTGTTCTTTACATACTATTGATATATTCTTTTTCTACTCAAAAGTGCCAAAGGCTACAGTTTTTAATGACTTAACAAATTGTACCACATTGTTAAGGAAATATGATAGACACTAGAATTCAGACCTCTGCATGTATATTTGATAACACATCTTTTGTAAAAAATAAATAATTACAAAAAATTTGTTTACATTCCACAGGTACCTTAATTTAAGATAAATCAGACTAACAGGTGGTATCTCTTCTTAGTGTTCTATTTATCTTGTTTGCTAATGAGAACAATTCCTCTTCTGTTAGGCTGTGCTTTATTGATAAAACCAAGTATTGAAGAAAGAGAGTTAATTATCTTTTTAAAGTAAATAAAATTATAAATATATAATATATATGAAGTATTGTGTTTAATAAAATGTTATGCAATGTTTTCCAAACTGATAAAGTTTGTAAAGTGCTATAAATGTATTTTGTTAAGTACAGATCAAAGCTATCGTGTGAGTATATTGTGCTAACATCATAGAAATAAAGATTAGATTTCTTCATCAAAACTAGAATGTTTGCGTTCTTAATTTCAGACAGAATGTGAATTGAGAATAACTTGGAAAAGTGGAAGAAAAGTATAAATATGAGTTGGATAAACTCATAGTCCATGAGAAGAAAGAGTTTCGTATAAAGAAAGAAATGTTTTTCAATCTACATGTTTCCTTGTTTGGAAATTTTATTTCAAGAACCTACAGACCCCTGTTGCCTCCCCCCTTCCCATTTTGTTGTTTTTGTTTGTTTGTTTGTTTGTTTTTTGGAGGGGAAACTGGGAAAGGAGAAAGTTACATGTAAATAAAGAAAATAGCAAATAAAAAAAGAAAAGAAAAGAAATGAAAAAAAAAAAAAAAAAAGAGCCTACAGAGATTGCTCAGTGAACAACACAATTCCCTTCTGTCCTACAGGATATGAGTTCAGTTTCCAGAGCCCACAACAGGTGGCTCACAACTGCTTATAATACAGTCTCTCATCTGGCCTCTTTGAGCACCTGCGTATGTATGGCATACGCATACTCACAAACAGTTAAATAAAAGTAGAACTATTTTGAAAAGAATTTTTATGCCATGCTTAGTATGGGAGGTTTTTCCCCATACTTAGACATACTTTCCCACACTTCAATACTATAATATATTTTAAAAATGAAATAGGAAAGTAGTTATGTGGTCTTAATGTCTAAAAGTGGTCAGTGTACTCTTCTCAATGATTGCCTTCATGACATTGTGGAAAGGAATGTTGCAGTTTCTCGTAAAAGAGTGCCTGGCAATTAACCCTACTTTCATGCAAACCATTACTGCCTGCTCTCTGACTTCTACTGAAGTGTATCTCATTGGAAATTTTTAACACAAAGTTTAGACTACCACAAAGATGTACACTTTAAGCCAATGGCCTTTAAGTACTGTGCTGCATGAACACAAAGTGGCAGTTATCTAGAAATGCCACTAAGCTTATGCAACTGTTCAGTAGCAATCATTGTCATGGATACCAATGAACAACATCATCACAGTGGCCTAGACAACAGCCATTGCATGTTCCTATGAAATTATGAAAATATCCTGGTGTTACAGGCATTAATTGTAGACCACAATGTATCTCGTGATGGTTTATAGTTTTAAACTCCTTTGATTCGGAATTTTTCATTTCTAAATCAGCTATACCAGCTATTTGATCCTTTCTGAAGACCATCTAAAAACACATTGTAGGTTTCTGTGGATTAGCAGCATTGTTACACAGTAAATAAAGCTACTGATATGGAAATTGAAAATAAACTGCTCAACCAAAATGTATAATTAATATTATCTCCCTTTGGTCATGGGGTTAAGAGAAATAAACAAATATGGGTTCCTGAGAGCCTGTGTTAACCATTTTACCATATAATACATCAATAGAGGTGATTCCTGTACAGATGTCCCTGGAATAAGCATTGCCTTTTGAGGAGTCAGGTGGGCAGCTTCTGATCTGTACATGTCATTTCTTTCTACTATAACATGGTATTCCACACCATAGAGTAAAAGAACATAAAGATGAAGTTATAGGAATTCTTTAGTAACCACACTGTCTATTTCCAAAAAAAGAATCTAAGTGAGAGGTTAATAAAGAGATGGGCTGCTATTGTACTCAGAAAATGTAGTCATAAGTTCCTAGCTGTGATACTTAATGTCAAAGATTTGAGAACTGGGGTTAACCATAGCATTAATTCCATGTAACAAGTATGGTGTGCCCATTTCATCTCGTTGCATTGCCTATTGTTTTCAAATCTTCTGTCATTGCCATGAGGAAATCTATCAAAAGTCTAAATTCTCCTTATAAAACAGTACAACAGACATTTAAATAGATGAACCTGAAAAAAAATGTGAATGAGTTATAGTCGTACAAAATTCACCCTTCCCTTCATTACTTCAGGGGCTCTGTAGGGAAGTAATGGTTACTCCCTTGTTGGAAACCGAGAAGCTCTATATGACAGGAAGCCTGGCTTCTTCCCTGTGGGTACGAATCCACCTGCTAGCCTTTGATGTCTGGATACATGCCATTTTGGAGTTTGGAGAAAACATAGTTTACTCCATCTTCAGGTCAATTTTCCCCATTGTGGAACTAAGTGGAATAATGACAGACTTTGCAAAAATTATATGAGAGGAGCTTGAGCAACTAAATATAAAATATTTAACTTTATGTTAAAAAGAGGAGAAAAATATTTCAAACCTAAGAACTTTTTTTGGAGGCTGGTCTGCGAATGTATTTTTCAAGTTTATAGTTTATCTTTTCATCTTTTTTAATTAGCTCTTTCCTTTTCAGTAACCCCCAGGAATGAATAATTGATATGTAATTGCCAAATAAAAACTGTATGGGGCATACTCAGGAATGTCTGATATATTCACCTATATATGTTGTCAAATAGTTGCCATCATTAAGCTGATGAACACATCAATCCCTTCCCATGATTCATATGTGAGATTGCTTAGGATCTCTTGGGACAAATATCACATATACAATACAGTATTAACTGTACTCAAAATGCTTTATTCATGAGATCTAAAGTTATAGGATTTATTTACCTTGCATAACCAAAAGATTTTCCCCTTTGACTAACATCTTCCCATTCTCGTCTATCCTCTGATCCCCAGTAGCTTCCATTCCACTATTTTAGAAGAATTTTCATTGAGCAAATTTTCTTAATTTTGACAAAGACCAATTTGCATTTTCCCTTTATATGTCAGTCTCAATACAAAATCAATAATAAAGAAATAATTCAACAAATCTAATAGCATGTTAAATAGAAAATAATAAATGTAAAATAAAAGTATTGGCAAATAGGTACAAATATTTCAAAAACTACAGAGGACAAATGAGATAACCAGACACTGGCCTTGGAAATATTATTTAAAATCTCTATTAAATACTACCATATGTTTATCAGAACAATTAAGACTGTGGCCATATCATTTGCTGGTATTAATGTAGGAAGTAAAAATTATCCATTCATTATTAGTGGAAATACAATGATCCAACAATAATTCTGAAGTGCAGTTTGGCCATGAGGTAGTTACTTTCTATTAATGTGACAAAAGCAACTTATAAACTAATTTAATTAGAGGCTTGCTTAAAGTTTTGGAGGCTGAGTCCATGATTACCATGGTCAAACCATGGTTTCAGGCAGTAGGCATGGCATTGAAGCTTTAGCTGAGAGTTTTACTGGTTGAGATAACAACCATGAGGCAGAAATAAAGCTAAAAAGAAATGATGTGGGTTTTGAAACATTTAAGGTGACCTTCAGTGATATACCCCCTCCATCAAGACCACATCTCTTAATCCCTCCCAAATAGTTCCAATAACTAAAGACCAGGGAATTCAAATGTATGAGCCTGCCAGGGTCATTATCAGTCAGATCACCACAGACCTTTTCTTTCTTTCTTTTTTTTTTTCAAAGCTGAACATATACTTACCATACAGACCAGTAACTATAATTTTGGCAATATAGCACAAAGAAGTGGAAACTTGTGCTTTCACACCAAAAAGCTGGCACTTTAGCTATTCAAAGATGTCTTATTAGTAGTAGCCAAAGACAAGGAACAACCCAGATGTCTTTTTACATACCAACCATTAAAATGCTATACATCTACCCTGGGAAATACTATTCTTCAATTAATATCTCTCTCTCTCTCTCTCTCTCTCTCTCTCTCTCTCTCTCTCTCTCTCTCTCCCTCTCTCCCTCTCTCCTCTCCCCTCTCTCCCTCTCTCCCTGTCTCTCTCTCCTCTCTCTCTCCCTCTCTCCCTCTCTGTCTCTCTCTCTCTTTCTCTCTATGATTCTCTCTCTGCTCTGTCTCTCTCTCTCCCTCTCTCTATCTCTCTCTCTGTCTCTGTCTCTGTCTCTGTTGCTGTCTCTCTCTCTCTTGCTCTCTCTCTCTCTCTGTGTGTGTGTGTGTGTGCGCATGCGTGCGTGTGTGCGTGCGTGTGTGTGTGTGTGTGTGTGTGTGTGTGTGTGACTTGAATGGTTCTCAGGAACTTATGCAGAACATAGTCAGACAAAGCCAGGAAGCAGCTTAACCGTTAAAAGCTAGGCAGACAAGCCATCAGAGAACTTCCACTTATATGATTTTATCACACAAAATAAGTACTTTTCATATTTAAAGTCCATATCTAGAGCGATGGATTCACGATCTTTAATGTGTGACTTCCAAGATCACTCTAACTGCTGCAAATTCCCAGAAGAATGAAGTCAAGAAAAAGCCTTTGGCTTCAAAAGTCTACACATTAGCATCCATCATTCATAACCTACCTGACAAGCCATAATTATATCGCCTTCTGCAAAGGAAGCTAACGGATGTGTTTTCTAGCCAGAAAGCCTGGCCTTAACTAAAAGTCTACGTCTTCTCTAAGTAGCTGAACAATAGGAATGGTCCTGGGGTCTGTTTAAGTCATCTTTACTCTTAAAGACTACCTCTCCATCCTAGCCGCTAAGACCTGAGAAATCCTTAATCCTGAGAACAATTACAATTACCAATATTACACACATGAGAACATAGAATATGTGGGAAGAAGATTACTTACCTACACAGCTGTCATGTTTCATGGTGACACTGGGGATAGAGACTTATCACCTCTTAGTCTCTCTCTAGTCATTATCTCACTTCAACCTATTGGGCAATGAATTTTTCCTTTTATCTGTTTTGACTGAATCTTTGAACACAAGAACCAACACATCTCTTCTAAAAAGAACTTATCTGTTGCCTCTTTTTTGAGAATGCTAGCAAATCTCTGTTGGACATAATCAGTGTATTTGCTTGATTATATAATTTATACCATAAAACATTTTGATGCATGAAGTATTCAATTTTGAACATACACTGAACTGAAAATTCCTTATGAGTGGCTTCTCCCACCAGAAGTGTTCAACATGTAGAAGAATAATTGAGTTGAACATTGTGAATAAAGACATCATTAAAGTAAGTAAATGATATCATTTTATCTATAGAGGAAAGAGAAATTGAAACACAGAAGAAACCGATATGAGACCAAAGAGATGGCTCAGTGGCTAAGAGTACTTGCTACACTTGAATAGGACCTGAGTTCAGTTTCCAACACCTACAACAAGTGGCTCATGACCATCTGTAACTCTAGCTCCAGGGAATTTGACAGCATCTCTTGTTCTCCATGAAAATACACACACACACACACACACACACACACACACACACACACACACAC
>JADRCD010154990.1:0-49189 GCA_019843815.1 Montemys delectorum | reverse complement strand
CGCACACATACATAAAAATAATAACATCTTTAAAAATTTTTAATCTTGTCAAACAATAATATTTAAAGCTTCTAAGTGATGTTGGGAAAAACAGCTGTTTAAAATTACCTCAGTTTGAAACTACCAGAGATTTTATTTGTAATGTTTAGTTAGAACTTCAGAAGTTATACATTTTAAGGTGCCACTGTACTTCTGAATATAATTATTTACAGATTTCTTGCTATGTAAAATTGTGAATTTTTTCCAGTGGGTTTGGTTTTACTTAAATTGCTATGGTTTTAAATTATGTTTTATTAATGTTATGATATTGAGTTTTTGATGTTTCCAATTTTACAGATGAATGGTCCTATATCGCAAACCACTTCTGAAACAAGTTCCCTCCCAGCTCTGACTCAGGTAACTCAGTAAGCATAGACTGCCCAGCCACAGCCAAGACTACAGACTATTACCCAAATATGCACTCTGAAAACATCAGGGAGATGTAGATGCTTCTGAACGGAGGGTCCAGTCGGCATTGTGCCCTTGAGTGCATTAGATGTTAATACTCTTTATTAATTTATTCTCAGGTATTTATGAGAGTGATTTCAGTTAATATGTTATATGTATGTATATGATTAGCTTTACATTTCGATGACTTTTTTAGAGTATGCAAATCAAATCCTAAGTAATAAAAGAATAAGAAAACAGGCTAAATATATGGCTCAGTTGGTAGAGGATTTACCTCACATGTAAGGAGAGATCCTCAGGACTGTGTAAACTGGGCGTGGTAGCTCATGCTTCTCATCCTACCAGGGGAGGCAAGAAACAAGGGTTCAGGCTCATTTTAATACAGAGCATGTTTGAAGTCAGTCTTAGATAGATGAGACTTTGTTTTTTGTTTGTTTGTTTGTTTTAAGAAAAGGATTAGGGAGTGGGAATCCATTGCTTTAAGTCTTGCTTTTTGCATGTATATGTGTATATAGGAAGTATATCTTCATAGTATTACAAATTTAGTTTATCTTTTAAGTATCTTACAACTCTTAGGAACTTTAATATAGGAAACATTAGTGATCTATTCTCTGAAATACTTAACATCTATGAAATATAGCACATGTGCTATACAATGTATTCATAGAGGTCAGAGGACAACTTGCAGGGCTTAGTTCTCAATTATGTGGGTCTCATCAGTCTTGGTGGATGGCACTTTCACTTGGTGAGCCATCTCACTAACCACTCATCTACTTTAAAAAAAAAGAAGAAGAAAAAAGATTTATTTTATGTGTGTGTGTGTTAGTACCTTCATGTATGTCTCCATACCCCATGCATGCTCTTGGAGGACAGAGAGAGTGTCAGATCCCCTGAAACTAAAGATACAGGCATTTAGCCTCCAGGACACTTCCTTTAGCTATCATTGTATATTTTCTTTATCATTCTCCTACTCTTCTTCCATGTATTATTACATGTTAGTATTTTTTTTTTTCCTAAGGTGAGATTTTGCTACATAGGCCAGGCCAACCTTGAACTTGTGGCTTTTCTGCTCTGGCCTCTCCTGGGTGCAGAGATGTGTGTGTATATTCCACCACACTTGAATTTAATTATTATTTATGTTGGGCTTAAGTGTAGAATTTGATGCTATTTAGTAGTTTGCTAAGTTGTGCACTCATTACAATCTTGTATTTCTAGAACTTTTCTTGTGAATTGGAATCTTACTATATGTGTGGTCCATGCTGGCTTTGAACTCTTAACCACTGTCCCTTATCTTCTGAGTTCCGGTGGCACACTGAGCATTTTGATGGACAGTTACAGTTAATCCCTGGCCCCCAACCCCAGCCTTGGATTCTCACAGAGGTTCTGGGTTTTTTTGTTTTTGAAAGAAAAGAGAAAAGAAAAGCAAGAACAGGCTAAGCTTACAGACTGCCTCTGCCTTCTATCAAAAGCATCCACCACTACTCTAGCCAGATGTACTGTGCCATTCCACTGTCCTTTGTGCCTATCTGCCTACTACTTTATGAATAAAGGTTTTTTTGAGTATTCATTCAATAGGGCAGAGTGTAGATGATAAAGATAGGGGAAACATTTTCTATGGAAAGGTTTTTCACAGATGAGGGACAGGATACAGTGTTAGTGCTACTCCTAACACAGCATGTGGAGTTGTATTACCAAAGCTTTTTTTTTTTTTGGTATGAATAAAGTAAATACAGACTTGGAGAATAGGGAGCTATAGTTGTGTCTATAGAAGAAATGCTCTTGGTTTTTGTCCCCAGTAAAAGAAGGACTTTTAAAATATTGTAACTTTTACTACTGGTTTTAAAGCAAGAGGGCTGAAGTATTAAATTTGCATTAAATGTCTCTGTAAGTACTGACAGGAAAAATGATGGGAATGGAGTGTTTAGAAAGTGGAAAGAAAAAGTAGCAGAGGGAATGAGGAAATGAAAGTGTTAGGCTAATATAGAAAGGAAGTGACTAGGAACCAACTAACTCAACAGAACTGGAGCAAAGCAGGCCATCAGTTATGCCCTCAGCAAGCGCAGATTCTAGGGTAATGTAAGTGGAAGCCAGGTTGCAGTGGGCAGAGAGATGAAGAGTGCTGGGCACAGCACATCCAGCCTTTCTGCCTAAGGTCCTGACATTGGCAGCGAGAGGAGGCTACCACAGAAAGGATAGGATGGCTTTGGACATATTTTGAATGAAGACATAGACACTCTGGGCCTCTATGATGGAGTGTACTTAAGGAAGAAACAAGATCTGATGGCTGGAATTAGTTTATCTTTTAGAGCCACAGATTCTGCCAGAAGGAAACAATCACTGTGAGAAGCCCAGTAAGGGACTCAGACTCTAAATCCTCCTGCCTTCTCTGCAGCCAAGTTGCCCCAGTGTTTTAGAGTAACTGTTTTTGCCTCAGGTGTTCTCTGTTGTATTTCACCATAAATGAGCAGAGAAGCTGTTGGAGAGAGGTGTGTAAAGACAGGCAATGTTAGCACTTGCTTTTCTGGGGAGCGCCATGTCTTTTCTAATAGTAATATGATTCTTTGATTCCTATGCACTAACTCTGTAGAGAAGTCAGTAAAATTTGGACTATGTCAGAATGACCTTAAGCATTTCATTATATTTAATTATTCCTTGTGTCTGTGTGTGTGTGTGCGTGTGTGTGTGTGTGTGTGTGTGTGTGTGTGTGTAGGTCAGAGGATAACTTGAGGGGAATCAGTTTTTTTTCTTTTACAAGTTGGACCCAGGAATCAAATTGCGATTGTCAGGCTTGGCAGCAAGTTCCTTTATCCACAATGCCGTGTTATTGGCCCAATCAGAAATAATATTTCAAAACTACTTAAAGATAACAAGATCAGAGAACTTAGGCAAAGGGAACTGTCTTGGGATATAGCTCGGTGGTAGAGTGCTTGCTGGTCATTTACAAGGCTATGGTTTAACTTCTAGGACCTTACCATTCCCCCCAACCCCCATGGACAAACTATACCTTTTGATGACATTGTTTCTGAGTGAATGTTAGATTAACTTATGCATCTCTGCATAATTAAGTAGGCTCACACTCAATGAAACCAGCCAGCACTTGCATTGTGTTTACAAATGACAACTGCCTGCTTTAGCACAGTCTTACAGGTTAAATGTTGTAGCAGGATATAGTGATTTTATGAGAATTCTTAATAGAAATACCAGTGCATTTTTTTTTCTTAATTTCAATTTTCAGCTATCTGAAGAGTAAAGACAATAGTATTTGCATCCCAGTGCAGACACTGTGAACCCTAGCAGTCAGTCCACCTCTCGCTCAGCTGCTCTGCTTCAGTCCTGCCCCACACAACACTCCACACATGCATGTGCATACAAATAGAACTTTATTCTCTGGACAGTTCAATATCTTACCACCAACACTTCAAAATAGATTTCTTTGCCATTTCATTGCTTTACCTGACAAAATTAACATGATTCCTTAACATTAAGAATTTTTTAAAGCTAGAAATTAAAAGAGATTAAACTTTAAAGTAGCTATAAAATCTGGAATTATTATTATTATTATTATTATTATTATTATTATTACTGTGTGTGCTCATACATGCGCACATGCAAGTGCAAGTACCTGTGCCACATGGAACATGTGGAGGTCCGGTGTCCCATCTGGGTATTGAGCACAGCAAGCACTCGTCCCTCAAGGGGTCTGTCGCCTAGCAGTCTCATGGTTATAAATGTACAGAGTAAGGTTCTGATATTGTTTTCTTTAAAGGGACTTTACAAACTAACTTTTTTGGTGGCTGTTGTCTTATGAAATATAATCCAGGTAATACTGAAACACTGAAAAAAAAGAACAGAAGTTTGAAATTTCTTCTGGCTGTGCTAAATAACTTGAGTTGTTAAGTTTATGAAAATAAGATAAAAACCATACATATGTTTCTGTTCCCTCTGCTCTTCTGCAGCTTTGGATTTCAGCACAAGAAGTCTGATGAATGTCAGGCAGGACACTGTTGTCGTTAGGATTTGGGTTTGAGTGGCAGGAGCGTGTGACTGCTTTGCAAAGAGCTATTTTTGGAATGGGGTGTTGGCTTTGCCTCAGAACTGTAGCAAGTTAGTGTGAGACACATTTGTAGAGGCACAAAAAAGGACGAGCATTGTGATATGAGTCTGAAGTGTCAATATGGGCTGTTGCTTCAGCAAAGAACTCAGTAGTGACAGTGACAATGAGAAAATTGGCCTGTTACAAAAATGTGTGGAAGAGAAGAAACCGGAGACTGAGATAAGTAAAACTTTATCTTCATTATTTGATACCCTTGAAAGTGAGGCACCTCATAATGTTGAAAATGGACCCAGCAGAGCAGCCGCTGGTGTTGCTGTGTGGACTAGAGTTTTTACAAGGTCCAGGCAGAAACAGGATCATCAATCAAAGCAGTCATTGAATTCTAATTCCTCTACCACATATGAGTTCTTTTATGGGTCTGAAAATTTAGATGAAGTTAACAAGAGTTTAGATACTGTTGCTACTGAAGAGAATTCTGAGATTGCCAGTGACCCACTGGGTCTGAATAGTGATAAACCGGCTTGTTCTGAAAATGAGCAGCCTTTCTCACAGGTGCCCATGTCTTCTGACCAGCAGGAGGAAACTTTTGTAAGTGACCATCTGCAGTGTTACCTGGCCACTTGTAAAAACTCTTTAATAGAAAAAGGAAAAGTGCTAAATGGTCGAATCAGTAGTTTAAATGAGAACAACTCTGTTAATGTGTCTGCTGGAGAGTTGCAAAATAAAAGCCATATTTATGTTGGTGACAAACTGTGTAAGCATTCAAGGGAGAGCAAATTTTATAGCATTTGTGCTGTAGATCTGGAGTGTATGAACATGGATGAGGGACTGTTCACTCCCATGTGTGGAACAGCTGCAGAAGAATGCCATTCAGCTGTTACTTACCAAGTTTTCCAAGAGGATTGGCCCTTAGATAACAGGGAAGAGCATGCTGCCTCAAATGCCGTACAGAGGGCAGAGGAGCTAAAGCGGCAGCAGGAAGAGCTGCTGTTACTCCAAGATGTCCTCGGCCCACGTGAAACTAGAGAAGCGTTTAATGAGAAAAGTGAGTGCAGTTCTGATATTTTGGTGGACTATGCTGCATCTGTTGAAGCACACATTAGTGACCTGCAAGCTGAGTCTCTAAGGGCAGAAGTTCATGACAAATTCCCTAAAGATCACACAGAACATAGTACATTACATAATATTGGCCTACTCCCTGAATTAACTATTAACATAGGCAGTGACTCGTTACAGTTCACGTGTGCTATATCTGAAGAGAGAGAGAGCAGTGCTTCAGGAATAAGAAGCCAGATGGATGATTCACTTGTTAATTTACCAAATGATATTTCCTATGTTGATGGGATTGGTGAACTTGAGGCTACAACAGTTAGCACTTGTCAAAGTTTAAACTCTAAAATGAAAAGAGAGCATGACTCTAAAAAGCCACTAGAAGGTAATGATTACTTCCATATCAGTGTGAACAGGTCAGGGAGGCGCCTTTCCTTTGGTCTAGATAAGATTAATTTAAGTCCTGAAAAGTTAGCTTCGGAAAGCTTGGACACTGAGTATTTCCCAGTTCGTGCTGATTTCAAAGAAGTCCCAGTTCGTGCTGATTTCAAAGAAGTTGCCTTGAGCAAACTTGATGGCCCTAATCTTATACCATATCAGGGACCAGTGCATATAGAGGAGCAACACTTGGGGGATAGCAATTTGGAAATTGGAAGTATCCAGCTGGCAGACAGAGGTGAACTGTTCTTCTGTTCTGAAAATAGCTCTGAAGATGAGGATAAAACGAGCATTTTAGAGACAGAGAGCCATGGCAAGAGGCAGTTGAAAAGTTGGTGTCAAGAAGATGTCTGTAGAGCTGATAGGGCAGACAAGGCTCAGAGAGAAACTTATGATTTAATGCAAGTGAAAAGTGAACCAGACACAGAAGATGTGGTCCAGAAGACGGATCTCCTGAAGCTTGGACTTTCACAAAGAATGCCAAATGACAAGTCTCATGATTACTCCAGACCTCATCAGGGCCCAGTAACACCCCCTGCATTTATTTTCACTTGTACTAGTCCTGAAGCAAGGGAAACAGGTCTACATGACAAAACAGGAGATGAAGTACTTGTGAAGAGTTTAGTTGGTGTGTTACCCAACCAATCTAGCGGGCACTATGTACTAGCAAATGCTAAAAAGGAACCACAGAAAGCTGATTATAGAGAGATCAGTGAGAAGAACATAGAAAATGCCGAGTCGGGTGCTAAAACAAGCTTTCATTGGGAGACCAGTGTTCTTAGCAAGGTCATGCCCAGTGGGAATCTGGTAACTTGTATTGCTTCTGGCATAGCAGCAGATCCTGATTGTGAGACTAATCAAATTGAAAACAGTTACAGAACTGATGGGATGCATGAAGACCTAGACCTTACAGTTGTACCACCTTTAAAGCACAGTTTATTGTCACCTGAAGAGAAGGAATGGGCTAACAGTGACAGAACCCCAGACCTGTGTCTCATTAACACTGAATCAATTAAAGATGCTTCTAATGCCTTTGGTAATGATGCATCAGAACTGAGCAAACAAAAGCTAACATGCAAAGAAGAAAATGAGAAACTTTGTTTGGATAAAGACAGTATTAATCCTAACAGCATTGGCTGTGTAGGCCCATGTAAGACGAAAAGAAAAAAAGCCAAATCCACAGTTAGAGAGTCCACTTTAAATGGGGAGATACAATTTTCAGGAAACTCTGAGGTGACTTTTAAGAAAACAGTGTTACCTGACACTTCTGAAGAGTGTTCTTTGATTGATGTCAAGTCTATACAAGTGGATATGCCTGCAGCTAGTCCTGGTAATGCTCCCCAGGCAATTCCTGCCATCCCAGCTGACAACAGAGAATGTGTAGTGCCAAGTGGTGACCACATTGCATCACCCACAGAGGATGTATCTGAAAATCCCTCAGAAATGGATTGGCACAAGATCCCCGAAGAGTTCTATGCTCATTTTTTGAATGAATTTTCCTATTACCCTGTGGGAGGGCTAGCAAGTCAGGCACTTTCAGAAGGACTGGCAGGTGGTTGTGGCAGATATCAAGTGGGCTATCTATGTGCTAACATGGCCACAGAAAACATGACAGAAGATGCTCATTTTTTTAATGAGGATCTACACAGCAAGCCCCAGTACTTAGAAAATATTGCATTTTCCTTGGAACAGACCCCTTATCAGCTGCCAGTATCAGAGGATGGTGTTGTTTGGGGATGGCCAAATAGAGGTGGACAGTTAGTAAGTATGCTTTCCTCACTGTTTGTTGTGCTGTGCCAGTTTTTGCCTTTTGATTGTGTTTATGAAAAATTGGTTAATTCTAAGTTGTGGGCAGCCTGGATGCTTTTTAAAGACTGAATGCATGAAACATCTGTTTAACCCTTTTCAAATGAAAAATAAATATGAATTATTAATTGGCATATTTAAGCCAGAGTTTGCATATAAACTGTTTATGTTAAAGCATGCCTCACTAATTAACCTCCACACAACATTGTATAGACCATAGCATTGTCTAGATCTTTTCATATGGATACTGTTTTGCTCAGTGCATCTTACTTTCTGAGAGAGGTTCTTGTCACATGGGCAGTGTGATGTGTCTCAGCAAGTATTTGAAGTTACCAACAATATGTCACCCTTGCAGAACACCAATGCATTTCAAGTGTGTGTGTGTGTATGTGTGTGTGTGTGTGTGTGTGTGTGTGTGTGTGTGTGTTTGTATAGTATGTATGTCTAAGGCAGAAAAATTTGCTACGTATCTGGACCTAAAATCTTAGTTTTGATAAAAATCACTCATGTCCTGATTTCCATGGTTTGGAAGAAGCTTTGCCACTGATACTGGGTAGTTAACTTGAGTATCTTTGTAGAAGTTCTTTAATAAATGCATTTATTATTCAGCAACAGGAAACCAGTGTTACTCATAGCACACATGTACTAAAGTATTAGTAATGAAAAGACATGTACTTCTCCCTTTGTATGTGAAGGGAATTGGTTCCAAGAGCCTATGGGTACCAAAACCATCTTCTGCATGCTTTATGGTGTTCTAAAGTACTTAAAACATCTAATACCGTACATACACTATCTTGTTTAGAGAAATAGCAAGAAAACGTTGTGTTTAGAGGTGCAGGGTTCCCCCCTCAAATATTTTCGATCTGTGACTTGTAGAATTTGTGGATATGAAACCCGTAGACACAAAAGGCTGACCTGAAATAGGAAATTTTTTTCTTTATTCAGCCAGTAATTTATTTGTAGTGATTTTTATGAGATCAGTAAGAAAAGCTGTTGGCAGTGAAAGATTTCACTTAGATATTAAGGCGAGACTTGTAAGATAGGAATAAGCAAGTCATGTAATTCAATGGGTTACCTGTCAGCCTCGCCTCGCCTGCTTTGTCTCTGTGCCCACACTGTTTCTGAATCTTTTATTTAAGTATACAGTTAGTAGCTCATTATCAGTTGCTGTTTGGTACATTTATGCAACATGCAGACTGAGTGCTGTCTTTATTCTTGTGGCTTTAAGCAAGATATATACTGTTTTAAACTGGCTTTTCACTTAGGAGATAATGTCCAAGCAGTACACTTATTTCTGGTATTAATCATGTTTAATGGTGTTACCTTCATTTTAAAACTTATATTCAAAGTAACCCTATATTAGGAGCTGTGTCTTTCTCTCTCTCTCTCTCTTTCTCTCTCTCTCTCTCTCTCTCTTAAAGATTTATTATTATATATAAGTACACTGTAGCTGTCTTCAGACACCCCAGAAGTGGACACTAGATCTCATTACAGATGGTTGTGAGCCACCATGTGGTTGCTGGGAATTGAGCCATCTCTTCATACTGGGAGCTGTATCTCTTTGCTGATAAAGGGGCAGAGGTAGCGTTGGTGTGGCTCAGAACTCAGGGCAACACCATGAATACAGACTTCCCTCAGGCATTCCTCCCCTTTGCTGTACTGTCTCATCTATTTTAGTTTCCCCATTACTTCCCCACTCTGACACTCCTAGTTTTGTTCTGTTTTGCAGCCTATTGGTAGACTGAATGTACAGAGCATCTGAGCCTGCAGGTGGGATGCCTCATCCTTCAAAGAGAATCAGTGTTGTTTTTATCTACAATCACCTCATAATGTGGTAGCTAAGTTCAGCTTGCTTCTGGTTTTAATAGTGTACCAACTCATAAATTTTCAGAGGAAACAAAAATTTTGGCTCATAGATCCAGGCAGATAAAACTAGGATTCTTGATGGTAATCCTTTACAAGTTTCATATACCTATAAGCAAAACCAATATTTTAAGTAAATAGTAGTAGGTTGGCCTTTGTTTAATAAAAGTATTTTTCATGTGGATTTTGAGAAGTCAGTTTTTGAATGTTTTGAATTTGCTGATATTAGAGTATACATTTCTAGTAATATCATTACCATTGGCAGATATTTAGCCTTTCTCTTTCTTGGTTTTCTCATGAATTGGGGGTAGTGATACTCCCTTCCCGTTAAGCTTGTTGTGATTGTAGTAGGAGTGCAGAATGCCGTGAGCTTTCTGTTGTTGGGCCATTAGGTCTTGGAGGTCTTCATGCATCATCTCTTTTGTCAGGGCTCTCTCTAAATCCTAATTAACTGCTCAAAATTGTGTAGTTTTTCTGACATCTGGCTTGGACATTATCACTTAAATAATGTTTTCTTTCTTTCCTTCTTAAACATTTCTCATTTTAGATTTTTTTTTAATGTGCATAAAAGATTTGCCTGCTTGTATCTGTGTAGCATGTTTGTGCAGCATGCCTGGTGTTACAGAAGGTCAGAAGAGGCCTCCATATTTCCTGAGACTGGAGTAAGAAGTTGTGAGCTACTATGTGTGTACTGGGAATCAAACTCTGGGCCTCTGCCAGTTCTCCAGTTGTGTCCTTCTGAAAAGCAGCCTATATTTACCCACCAAACCATCACTTTAGCACCCAAGATGTAATAATTCTTACCCATAGGGTCCAAGTCATTTCTGAGCTAAAACTATTGTGGAAAATGTACATTACCGTGCTATTACTCTGTTAAGTATTCATTGAACATCGTTCTTCTACATTCTGAATGCTGCTGGGTGTTAGCAACATAGTGGTAAGCAAAATGTGTCTGGTGTCCACCACCCCAGAGTTATGTAGAGCACAGACACAGTCTAGCTGTATACACTGTGGAAGACTAATTAACTATCCCATGCTGTAATAACTCTGAGTGCTACTTGTGGGTACTTCACAGCCAGGAAGCCACGTAATCTGTCTTTATAAACTACAGAACATATATTGTTCATGTTATCAGCTACAAAAGGCACTAAGATGAAAAAGATTAATGTTAGTTGGTATTAGTAATTTAACGAATGTATTTAGTATGTATATGTGACAAGAGTCTGTTAATAAATTGGATGAAACTGAAATAGAAAAACTTGATTTTGTGTTTTGGGATCCTGGGAAAAGAACTGAGCCTAATCCAAGAAGTGATTTATGAGATAGTCAAGAAGAAAAAAAGAAAAATAGGTTATATTATAGAGAATAATATAATAATAGCTATAATTAAAACAACAGGTTCTTTGGAGGATTCTGATGATGCTTTATGCCAAATTCATGAAAATTAAATATGTGGGAATCTTTACTTCAATAAAGTTGTTAAAACTCTGTGTGTGTGTACGCGCGCGTGCAAGTGTTCTGATGACCTAGCATAGTACTTGCATAGCCACACAACTGTGAGCATGTAGGATGTCCTTGTTAGATAGATGTGTGAGAGAGAAGAGATGAGACAAAGCTTTTGCAAAGAAGCCAGATGCCAAAGATGAATTGGACATTTGATTGTGATTGAAGAATCTGTGTTTATTGCTTACTCTTACTTGGAGGAAAAGTCTGGCCTTTTTGGAAATACAAAAGTAAAGAATTTCAGATGGGTACTTGCTTAGGCATTTGTTTTGTGGGCATTTGGGTTTTAGTTTTTGCCCAGTGAGTGGCAATAGCAAAAGGTCAGAGTCCCTTTCAGAGAATGAACATGAATACTGTTTGACTCAGCAGCCTTCTACTTGCAGTGTTAGAAACAGCTGTGGGCTTTTCAGTGGCAGTTTCCCTTGCCTGAGACAGTGTAGCTTTAACCTGCCTATTTATAATTAAAAATCTCGATGCTTCCTTGATACTAATGGTGCCTCGTGTTATGGAGTACAGAAATGGGTACTGTCGGAGAACATAGCCTGCCTGTTCCCAGCTTAGAACTCTAGTTTGAGGTACACCCAGGACTGGGGCCCCTTGTCCTTCGTTAGGAGGCTCTACTTCAGGGTACCATGGCTGGTGGTGTGCTTGAAAAGGCAAGTAGTTTGTTGAAAGAGTGCAGTGGCAATTGGAGTTAGTATTTAGGAAATAACCACTGCTGGAATGTTTTATTTTTCATCGGGTTGGGGAAGAATTCAGGGTTTATAAGTAGAAGAAAGATATATGTATATTTTTATATGGGGGGGAAATGGAGAATATCCACTTAATGAGGGGATTTTGTAAACTGTAAAGTGTATCAACAAAGACTATCAGTCCTAGAAGGAAATGGAAGGGTCTGCTAGACAAACTGGACCAAAGTACAGAAGTGCTAGTGTGCTAGAAACAGCAAGCAGTTGATGTGTGGGAGTTGAACAAGGCCTAAGATCCTGTAAGAGTGTTTGTTCTGATGCTCTGAGCTAGACAGCTTTTGGATAAAGTCTCTGTCATCTGAGCACAAAATGCTGCTGTTGTCATTATAACCAGTTAGCTAATGAATGATCTAGTGAGTGCCCAGTGTGTGCCAGGCATCATGCAGAGTGCTTTATGCTGGTAATGTCATCACCACTACTACTATTAACATCTGAACTTTTTTCTTTCTCAAATCGAAATACCTGTACATAAAAAAATCATGTAGATTTAAGCAGACCCTAGGTCCCAAAACCTCAACTAACTTCTGTACAGTTGAATAGCCGTTCTGAAGCTGAAGAATGTCACATTGGACTTTACCCTTTCACTACCAAATAGACTTTTATGTAATTATCCACTACCCAAAATCAAAAAAATTCCCATTCATTTTAAAAAGTGAGACTGGCAAAAAGCCATTTCCAGGTGATGTTAATTGAGATTAAGTAACTCCACAGCTGTCTGTAGGGTGTTGGACTCAAACCCCAGTGGCATGAGCACAGGTGAGAACCCTAGATTAGAAGTGTCAGCATCACTTAACAAACATTAATATTGTTTGTTTTTACTATAAACTAACAAAACAGCATTTGTTGAACTTAAGATAAAAGTACATATATGTGAAATTTTTTTTCTAGGTCCCAACAACTAAGGTTTCAGAGCTAAACCCTAATGCAAAAGTATGGGGGACTCATTTGTTACATTTGGAAGCAAATAGTGCAGCTGTTGGTGTGACTGCTGTGTGGGAAGAGGCTCCCTGCCGTCCTGCAGACTGCGACCAGCAGGGTGAGTAGTGAGCCTGGGGCAGCCTGCTGTTAAGCCTTTGCCTTTCTCAGCATGTTAATCTGTCTTCTCCATTCACTTCTGTGTCCTTGTTTATGATAGATTTAGAGTCTTCCGGGCTTTTACAATCCAATTAAAATTTTTGAGTAATGCCAATGTAGTAAGGGAATTTACTACTTTAAGGGAAAGTTATTCTTCTAACACATCCTCTTGGGATAAAACTGCAATTCTAGGATTGGATGCCAATGGTGATGGCGACAAAAGTCATGAGAATGCCGCGCTCCCGGACACACAGGAGTCAGAACAGACAGACATGAGCACTCTGGCTGTGGACCATTCAGAATATGAACCTCTGGCTGAGAACAATGATACAGGTAAGCCTGCTGTATGAATTTATTTTCACTTAGAGTCTGGGATTTTAATTGTTAAATGTTAGTGTCTTGGTCTTTCTTTAAACAATGTACTTTTCATTGCCTGCTTTTACTGTTCCTTGAGACTGGTGGATACAGAAGTGGAACCCTGGAGGGAAGGTGTGCTGGAGAATAAGGTGGCTTCTGAGACAAATGGCATTGAGTATGAGAAGCACAAGGCTTTTCATGGGGTGAAGTGTCAAGACAGACAGAGATGGAGAGTTAGTGTTGAAATTGAGGGTAAGGCAGGTTGGGTGGGCTGAGAGTCAAGAGATAGAGTAGAATAGTGGATAAAGGCCTTGGAAGCCAGAAGGATTTGAACTGTGTCCCCTTTGTTAGTGCAGAGTGACAGAAAGAGAAAGAAACTTGTGGAAGTAAACCTGTTGGATACATTTTCCCTTTTTTATTTTTGTTTCTTACTGTTGCAGGGTATAATCACCTCAGGTTTTAAACTAAGGCCTATCTCTTCACTCTGTGTTGCTCACTGTCCGCTTTTGGAAATATAGGAAAGCATTATCTTAGCGAGCAGATCCAAAGATGCCAGGCCCCTGCTGTGTGAGACAACCTCATTTAGTTTAAGACTCTCAAAGATGACAAAATTTAAGCATTGCCACTAAAGTAGGAAATATGTTTTTAAAACACTAGGTCTGTTTTAAACTGGCCAAATGAATAAGGTAAGAATTTATAAAGGAAAGAAAAAAAATCAAACCACGTTGCTTTCTAGTAAATATGAATTAGCCATCTTTAATTTAAGTGATTTAAACCTCCATTTAAGCAAGGGCTCACCAGCATTTAGCAATTTGATTTGATCAGCTCTTACTCATTAACCTAACACTAACTGGTTAACAATTGGGATAAACTGGAGTAATGGTGAAGTTGACTTTTTGATGGCAAAACAAAGGGAAGAATGCTAGACATTTAAAGTAGATTTCAAAAAGGAAAGTAACAGGCACTGCAAATACAGGTGGTGGGGATCCTCTAGTAAAATGAAAGGGATCAAAAATAACTTTAGATTAGATTGCATATAAATCTTAAACTGGGAACAGAAACTGCAAAAGGCACAAAGTAGATAATATCAAAAAATAAAATAACATGTTAAAATTCTAAATTCAAAAGCTTGTTCTTTGTAAAAGAGGTATTTAAAGCTATTTTTGGAAGAAGAAAAAAAAAAAAAAGACTACTCCTTTGAAGCTAGGGTGTCTGCCAGTGTGAAATGCTTGTGGGTAATGGGAAAATGGTTCCTTAGCTCCAGTTTTGTTTCTGGTGTGACTTACAAAACCTATCAGTTTGTAAGGTGTTAACATGCACTGGATTCAGTCCCCAACACTGAGGTAGAAGCAAATGAAGGGAAGACTGAGGAAGGAGCAACTGTAAAAACTCTCACTGCAGTGGGCCAGAGTCTCCAGGAGCACAGGTGGCCTCTCCGTGCCACAGCTAGCAGACAGGGATTTCAGCTTGAAACTCCGTAATGTCTCACGGTCTTGAGCATCTTTATTCTTTTAAGATGTTATTCTTTATTATTCTTTGACAGTTTAGTACATGTATGTATGAGGTTTGGGTTGTTTCACTCCCGTTAACAGGGCCGTGTCATGTGCCAAACGAAGACACTGTTTGGCAGCACACTCCATCTTCTGTTATGCTACATGAACCTTGGATGCGGTGATACGGATATCCCATTTAAAGATGTGTTAAAATTCACAAAAAAAACAGAGCAACCCTGAAGATGTCTATTTTGTGTACTCAAGGGTGCTTGAACATTCGAGGAGCTAAGAGGTCTGAAATACCCTCAGCTCTAGGCAGAAGAGTAAGGTCACAGGGTAACTATAGAGGTAGACAGAGAGGTGAATAGACACCCACAGCAGAGAACCATAGCCACAGTAGGAAACAGGAAGTATAGTTGAGGACTTTCTATAGGCTCAGGGTGGACCGGAGGAGAGTTTGAAACTTCTGGGAACTAACTGCAACTGAATTTTACTTCCTAGAGCTTGCTCAGGGCCTCACAGTGATTATTAGAGACAGTTCCTGTGCTTCTGGCAGAAGGAAGTAGAAAAGACAGGTTGTCAAGAGTGCTGAGCACTCTGTCCACCTTGACAGCAGTTGCCCTCAGAAGGAACCACACCCCACACAGCCTTTTCTGTTCTCCTCTTACAGTGATATATTTACCACAAATCTGAGTGAGGACTGACACATTCTACCTAATGTCTTTTTTCCTGCCTTGAACACCACATTATATTTAGTCATCGTCCTGTTCTGGGCTGGCTCCTCACGCTTAACTTTGACTTTGGCGCTTAGACTTTGTTTTTGGTGATCTCAACAGTTTTGAGGAGGCTTGTGCTGTGATACTCCTGTTTGGAAGTCTTTTGATATATTTTCCATCACCTTGCTTATATTATAAAGAGAAATAAACAAAGATAAAAGCACTGTTTTTATCATGTGACAGGAATGCACACTTGGTGACAGTCAAAGAAACTTAATATTGCGGCTGCTGACTTTGACAGCCTGCTGGAGTCCCATTGATTTCTTAACAGTTCTATAGTTAGGATTGAGGAGTGGTGCTCATTCATGCCTAGGAAAATACTGCCTTGTTTATTTTACTTAGTTTTTTATATTGTTATTTTTAAAAAGAAGCCTCGGTCCTTGTATCTACATCCTGCTGGTGGTGAGTCATGCGGAGTCTTACCAGTGTCAGTCAGTCCTGCAGTAGCCTATCCTCATGAGCTTTCCTCTCCTATCATGCATAGCCTTTGCTTGTCTGCTGTACTTACTGTCTGAGTATCAGAATGGTCATGAACCTCCTGCACAGCTACATCAGTCTGTGCTAGATCAGTTTTCGTCATTCTGTTTTTTATTTTAAAGGTTCTAAATTTTATTACTGGACAAACACCCTAATTTAGACAAGTCTCTAGGTTAAAAATGTTGAAATCCATCTGGTAGGACTGGTTGATGACCACAATTCAGTATAAACCCTCAGTCTTGCTGTTGTGTGAATCCTTACAGCTTCCTTCTCCTCTGGTGTCTTCTCTTAGAGTTATACCTAATTGTGTTACCAGTTTTCTTCTGAATCCACTGAGAAATAGGATGATTTTGCTTTTGTTTCTTGGCCAGGAATCACTTGATTCTGAAAGTCTTGTGAGAAGACATGGTGAGAATCAGGCATAGTATGCACAATAGTGGAAAGGAGGAAAGGAGAAGAGCCCTGCTTTTTTTTTTTTTTTTTTTAAAGATTTATTTGCCGGTTGGTGGTGGTACATGCCTGTAATCCCAGCATTTGGGAGGCAGACGCAGGCGGATTTCTGAGTTGGAGGCCAACCTGGTCTACAGAGTGAGTTCCAGGACAGCCAGGGCTACACAGAGAAACCCTGTCTCGAAAAACAAACCAACAACAACAACAAAAAAGAATGATTTATTTTGTATATGAGTACTCTTTGTACATATATGTGAGTACTCTATCAGCATATACACCTGCATGCCACAAGAGGGCATCAGAATTCATTACAGAAGATTCTGAGCCACCATGTGGTTGCTGGGAATTGAACTCAGGACCTCTGGAAAAGCAGCCAGTGTTCTTAACTACTAAGCCATCTCTCTAGGCCCTAGTCTCCATCGCCCCTACACAGTATCTTCTGTACAGTCGTGTCCTTCCATCAAGGTCCTTCAGAACACTGTTTTGTGCTAGCTGTTTCTATGTCCTGGCCTCCTGACCAGTCCCTCCTGAATTTGTTTAAGCCTTAAGTTGTCTTTATAAGTGTGAAAATTGCATTTATCCAGCTCTTTAAAACAGGCTTGTTTTGGGGATGGGGTTTTTGTTTTTTCCTCCCTATGGTATTTGAGCCTCATATTTCTAACAGGCTCCATAGCGCTCTAACTATGAGCTACATCTCACCCTCCTCTTACCTATTTTATATCTGTGTGTGTGTGTGCGCGTGCGTGTATTTTATATCTAGCTAACCTCCAATGTAGCTACTCAGGAGACATACCAGGTTTCTTAGTGGGATCTGGGCCTCATTGATTAGGCTGAGGAGTTGGCTAGCAAGCTCCAAGGACCTCCCTGTCTCTGCCCTGACTCCCACTCCCAGCCAGTGTTGGGATTACAAGTGTATAACCTCGTAGTCAGCTCACATGGATCAGAAGGTTTGAACTCAAGTCCTCACTTGCCTACACAAAAACACATACCAACTTAGCTATCTCCCCAGTCCACGGTGTCATTTTTGTTGGTGATTTCTTCATCCTACTAAATCATTCTCTTCTCTCTTCTCTCATTCCCAGTCCCCATCTACTTCATGGTAGACTTACATGGTAGTCTTGATGGGCCAGACGTACTTCTGTGGCCACTGGCTTTTTATTGCTGCAGAGTGGGACATTGGCACGCTCCTGAGCTAAATAGCAGGCTTTTTTGTCTTCCTTATTTGGCCTTGGCACGCTATGGTTTGAGTCCTGCATGGTGGTCTCCCCCCAGTGATTATGTTAGCCTCTTGATTATACTGATGCAACTTCACAGTCTGCCTGTACCATGTAACCATGGTGTACCATGTAACCATCTTTCCAAAATGTCACCCCCCTATTGATTCCCAGTCACATTCAAATTAAAATTTGAACAACCTCCTTGACCTGAGTCATACATGCTTCATTCTGTGACTTCCTTTTTCACTCCACAGTTGTACAAGCCTCCTTACTGTCTGTTGACACTGCCTCTCAGGACCTCTGTCTGGAACTTCACTGAACTCTCCTCATGCACACTCTTTCCCTACAGCACCTCCATGGTACTCTGGCCCCATGCCCAGGCTGTTTTCTTCTGAGTCACTTGAGTCTCATTATGCTGACTACGGCTTCTTTAGCAGTCCATTGTCTCTCTCTCAGTGGAATGCTGGCCTCTGGAGAGCTGGGGCCTTGCTTCTTTTAGGCTGAATTCACAGTTCCTGTGTCAAGTAATTGTCTCTTCAACATGGAGATTGGAATGTGAGTTTAAATCAGATAACTCCGGAAAGTCTCCAGATCTGGGATTGACAAGCTGTGTTTTCACTTTCAAGTCTCAAGGTCTTGAGTGTTTTATTCCTTGGTTACTTTTGCAGTTTAGTTTCTTTTTGCTAGTGAAGATGTATTTTGTAAATGCTTGGTATGACACTGTCGTAAACTGCCTGCTCTACATTTGTTCTGAATTCCCCCACCTTCTCTGCTTTTTCATAGTCTTTAACCTTGACTTTTAGAATATAAGTGTCCTTTGTGTTCTCCTGGCTGACTTATGTGCAAACACTCTTTAGTGTTCGGTGCCTTCAAATCAGTGATACTAAATAATAGGTTGTCCCGAGTGCTACAGGCGGCAGGGGCTCCCAGCCAAACCTCATGCTTCTAGAGCCCGTCGCCTCACCTGCTGCTGCTGTCTGTGAGCATATTCACATAAATAACCTATGGTACCCCAAACATCATTTCCCCACAGTTTCCTCCAGGTGGAGAGCGAGCTCTTGTGTCCTGAGAATCTGATTTCTTTATTGTCCTCTGATGAGGACTCTTTAATTAAACAGTTCTCATTTGACCCTTTGACTGCTGGGAAGGTAAATTACAGCTCTCCTATAGAACATGCCTAGTCCTATAGAACAAATGGCCTGTGTATTAGCAATCTCCAGTTTTCTTCCTTATGTTTCTATCTGTGGTGGTTTGGTTTTACCTGTATTTATCTTTTCTTTGTTTTGATTCTTTTTTTTTTTTGTAATTGCTTTTATTTAGAGTCAGTGTGCTTGTTTGCTACCTGAAAATCTTTACTGAAGTAAGGCAAGACACGAAGGAAGCCTGTGCTTTCTGTGATGGTGACAGAGTTACTACTAGACTTGGCCAATGAAATGCCATTGTTTTCTCAGCTATTGTGTTCATTTTGTTTTTTCATGGTTTACTTTTTTCTGGCAGGTAAAATAGCACGTTTCATATTATTGTGCATATATGCAGGTGAAAACACTGAAATACTATACTGAATTACTGACCTGCTTGGTAAATTTTAAGCCATTTTTTCCTGAGTTGTTTATTACTTCTATGTAGGAGGAAATGAGTCTCAACCAGAAAGCCAGGAAGACCCTCGGGAAGTACTTAAGAAAACATTGGAATTCTGCTTATCTAGGTAAGGCTGTTAGGGATATTTTCTAATGCCCCATATCTCCTGTATTACACATTGGCTGTTAATTACAAATGGGATTTTCATAGTAGTATGTTTATAAATACGTAATTACATGCCTGTCTACTGATCAGAAGTGCTATAGAGAACTGGTGGTGTCCCTCAGGCCAGGGATCCCCAGAGTTTGCCTCAGATCCACTTTGGTGATGATTGTCTGGATGGTTGTTTGACTATGGATTTCTGCATATGCACAACATGCTTTAGACCTTCAGATGAGTGTCCAAAACACCTCTTTAGTGGGCTACTTTATTTATATGGCTCTCACATTTAGATACGTTTGTCTTAATTTCCCTAAAATGGCATTTTGTTGGAAAATGTTGAACTTTTGAGTTAGTGATGAAAGTCGACATGTGGATAGGTAGGTAACTGGCAGCAGATGAAGTTCCCTGTAGCTCTGAGAACACCACCATGTCTGAATGAAGGTCCCACAAAGACAAGAAGGCCTGTTTAACATAAAGGAACAGCCGGGCAGTGGTGGCACATTCCTTTAATCCCAGCACTTGGGAGGCAAAGGCAAGAGGATTTCTGAATTCGAGGCCAGCCTGGTCTACAGAGTGAGTTCCAGGACAGCCAGGGCTACACAGAGAAACCCTGTCTTGAAAAAGAAAACAAAAAAAGATAAAGGAACAATATCCAGGCATCCTTTTTTCCTTCCCTTTATCACAACTTAGTAAATTACTGAGTTTTAGCAAATGGCATGCTATAAAAATGAAACATACTTTTGTCAAAGTTGTTTACAAACCCTGCCATTTACAAACCTTGGTGTAGCTCTCTCATAGCTACCAGTGTCACCTCTGAGAGGAGGAACAGGTAAGAAGGGCTCCTCTCACTGTTTGGCTTTCACTGGAGAAGGGGCGTGAAACCTGTTCCTGTGTTTTTGTTTTGTGGTGTGTTTGAGACTGTGTATGTTGTATTACATATGGTCTTTTCCCTGAGAAATAACAGGAAACATTTTCTTTGGCCCACATGCCAAAAAGTAGTACATCATGTCCTGTTCACTAGTGTATTATTTTCCTTCTACCCTGGCTGAAGGTGCTAATCCTGTTTCCTTCTTGTTAATAACCTGGCTGCCTAGAAGCTGAAACTTTAACATGTGTCCAGATGTTAGGGTACATTTGGGGACTGACTTTCTCCTGGCCTTTGTATTTCTTGAAGTTTTCTCATTCATTTACCTAGATTTCCCTATTGTTAAAGAAAAATCATGTACATTTTTAATAAATTACTCAAACATTGTCCAAAACAGATGAACTACGACTGCACCCTTTTTTGGTTTGCTTTGAGTTACTGTTTTTTGTTTTTGTTTTTTGTTTTCTTTAAAACGGGGTCTCTGTTGCCCTGGCTATCCTGGAACTTGCCCTTTAGATCAGGCTGGCCTCCAGCTCAGGGACCACATTGTCTCTATCCTTCCTGGGAGCTGGGAGACAAAGGTGTGTGCACCACCCCTGGCTGTAACTGTGTGTTCAAAGAAGTAATCCATTTGTGGGTGGGTAATTTTGATTGTATCAATTGAGCAAATATCAAATGGAGTTTACACCCAGCTCTCACTTCAAAGCTGTCCCACACCACACTCATGCCTCTTGTAAAATTGGTATTATTAGAGGTGAAAGTTCTTTTAAATAAATATCAGTTACAAGAGTTTGCTTTCTTTCAACAGGGAGAATCTTGCTAGTGACATGTACCTTATATCTCAGATGGACAGTGATCAGTATGTGCCAATTACAACGGTAGCTAACCTTGACCATATCAAGAAACTCAGTACTGATGTGGATTTGATTGTTGAAGTGCTAAGATGTAAGTAGATAATGATTTAAAGTAATTTTATAAACCTTCTTTACACCAGTAGCCATCAGGTAGGCGGTGGGGGTAAATTAGATACTCTCTGGCCTCGTGTGTGTGTGTGTGTGTGTGTGTGTGTGTGTGTGTGTTTCTTGTGTGGTTGCGTGTACCACAGTGTGTGCACATGGCAGTTCATGCCAACTTCCGGAATTGGATTTTTTTTTTTCTGTGAGTTTTAGGGATTGAACTTGGCGTCACTGGGCTTGGGCAGCTACTACCTTTACCTGATTGAGTCATTTTGCCAGCCTTGTTTTCTCATTTTTATATCCCTATACAAAAAGTTAAAGAACTGGCAAACATAATTATCAGTAGGACTTTGAAACATTATATGACATTTCCCAAGACAGTAGTTTACTTTTCAGTATTGCCGTTTAGAATACATACTTGGGGGTAGGGTAGTTGAGTTAGTTCTGTTAAAAGATCAGCAACTTGGCTGTATTTGTCTATACTACACTAAGTCTGTGGAATTATTCTTACGTATTACCCCGAATACCACTGACTAAAGTTGTCAGTTTTCACTGTAGAAAGGAGAAAACCATTAACTCCCATGTCTGGTGCTTCTAGTATTTGATCCATTTTATCTACAGCTGTCATCTCATTGTGTGTATATTTGGTAGCTCTTGCCGAAACTTTTAAATTTATGTATTTCTTCATTTTGAAAATTTAACAGAAAGATGGGTTTAAACTGTTTGGTAGTTTGTTGGAGTTTGAACATTTTAATAATTCACCATGTGTACAAGTTTCTCTGTTATGTTTGGTAACGAGTGCTCACATCCTGTTGGAGTATCATGTAATGTGTGTTTTATCATTTTTTTTCCCTCCCTTTTCACAGCTTTACCTTTAGTCCAAGTGGATGAGAAGGGAGAGAAAGTAAGGCCAAATCAAAACCGGTGCATAGTAATATTGCGTGAAATATCTGAATCTACCCCTGTGGAAGTAAGTGGTACCTCTACTTGTGGTACTTGACATTTTCCTGAGATTTTTTGTTGTTGTTGGTAGTGGTGGTGATATTTGTCTATCTGTTTTTGATAGGGCTTGTTTAAAAAAAGATACAGAAACACCTTTTCTCAAGATATACACACTGATGGATACAATGTGATTCACTTGTAGAAGGAAATAACCATCACACCTTTGTTCTCAAGACTCCTTTATACATTTAAAAATTTAAAAATAATGGGATCTGTATATTTCAGTAGTTAGAAATTTAAAATGTAATAGATTTAGATGTGTAATGGGTGGGGAGGCTACTTGGCGTGGATCTTCATAACTACATTTTGTTCTGTTTGAATCCGTTGGTTTGTTGTTCTTGTTTGTTTGAGCTTGGGACTTTTTAGTTTTTGCCTCACTGTATATAACTCTTTTTGGTTGGTTGGTTGTTGGTTGGTTGGTTGAGTTTTGATTTTCTAGAGGCAAGGTCTTACTCTGTATAGTCCAGGCTGGCCTTTAACTCGTGGTCCTCCTGCCTCAGGCTCCTGAGTGTTAGTGCTGTAGGTATGTGCCGCCATGACTGCCCAGATATTTACCACTTTTAGTGCTTTTAGGCAGCTCCACCTGCAGCCCGGGATAACTAAAGAATACCATCCAAAATAAAGCTGTAAACCTACTTAAAACATGAGTTCTTAAGCATGAACTTTGTTGATAATATCACTTGGTTGCATGTCTTAACGGTTGGACAAGCCTGAATTTATTAGCCTTTCAGTCAGGCTCTGTTTTTTTCCTTTTGCTTGATTCCTTTGAGAGATCTTGTACAAATCAATTAGTACTGAAAACAACTTTCATCTTTGGTATCTTTGAGAGACTCCTGAGTCAGAGCTTACTAAAGGCTTTTTTATTTGCTTTGTTTGGCTTGAGGGGAGGAGTTAGTGAAGCTTCTGGATTGGTAGGGAGTGAGTGCTCCCCCCAATACCCCAATTCCTGTGTTTTAAACACATTTTTCTCTGGTTTGCATTATTTCTGCTGAAAAGAAAACTACCAATTTTTTTCTTTGTTCCTCTGTCTTTCTCTCACTCTTGGGAAATTGTCGTCATTCTCAGGCTTTTCATTTCTGAGCATGGACATTCAGTAACTATTTTGGTTTTTGCTGTCATTTGTATTATTTTAAGGTTAATCCAATTGGTCTTTTTCATTATAGGCAGCTTTTTCTATTTCTTTATGTGATTATTTCTTCAGTAAGTGGTAAAAACCTCAGATAGTTTTGAATTCTAATAAATATTCTGAGATTCAGCTAAGTTCCTTGGTGGTGTGTGTGTAGTCCCAACTGCTCAAGACTAAGGCAGGAAAGGCTGCTCAAGGCTATACTGAGACATATTTATGACATGGTTCAGAACAGCCTTCATACAGCCTTGTTCACTTGTCGTCCTGTTCTCACGGTTAAGACAGATTTCCCTCTCTAGCTGCCCAGTAAGCTGGCGGTACGGTTATTCTACCTTACCATTCTAGTTGTTTTATTTCTGGCAAATGACCTAATGAGAACCTTGTACAAAGCTCTGGAGACTTGCCCGTCCTGTGACCTGGAAACCCTCGGCGTGGGCACTTTTGCCCCTATATGTTCTCTGGGAAGGCTCTCCTACCTTGCTAATGACAGGTGTCTAGAAAGTTTTATATAGCACGTTTTATCTTTTTACTTATGACTTGTGTCATTTGGGACCAAAAATCTAGTTCAACTTAGCCAGAAGCAAAAGTTCAGCTGATATTTTTAGTTTTCAAACTATCTTTTAAAGTAATTTGTATATTTGTTAGCCTGCTGAAAAATACGTTTCCTTCCTTCCTGGTCCACTCCCCTTCCCTCTCTCCCGCTTCCCCATCCTCTTCTCTTCTGTTAAGGATCATGTATACCAGAGTAATGCTCTATGTAGCTGAGGATGACCTTCAATTTACTCGGTCTCCTAGCTTGAGTGCTGGAATTACAAACATGTACCACAATGTTCAGTTTATGTTGTATTGGGAACCAAACATAGGGTTTCTTATGCAGGGCATGCTGGTCCTCCTGTTGATATTAATTCTAGTTCCTTGTGGGTGGGAAAAGCTGTCAGTAATTACTTCCTTCTCGGTGGCATGTGATCCTGTGGGCGCTCCCTGCAGTGTTTCTGAAAGAGGTTTTACACTTGGATGACTGCTGTACCAGAGCATGAGAGGGCACGTTGTCCTCCCAACTGGATGATGACAAAAAGCACAACTGAGGACTAATTTCTAACTTCTCTGTTTCCTGTAGGAAGTAGAAGCACTATTTAAAGGAGATAATTTACCAAAATTTATAAACTGTGAATTTGCCTATAATGATAATTGGTTTATTACCTTTGAGACAGAAGCTGATGCACAGCAGGTAAGTGTATTCCTCTGCTAACCTGTGAAGTCGTCCATAGTTTACCCATGCTCCATCAGTGTACAGCAGAAGTTAGGACATTGAGGTTATAGCAACACCAGAGTCCAGAGAAAACTGAGGTCTAGGAGCCCACAGGTATGTTTTTGTAGCTCTACTGAAAGAAGGTCACATTACTTCTAAGTGTTTTATGAGTAAGCAGTTTGGGGAAATCAAATCTGCTCTCATATCTAGGGAAAATTTTTTGTTTGCAAAGTGGGGAAATTTGAACGTAACCCTAACCAGTGAGGGGGTGTCCATTGTGTGGCAAAATGCTTTCAAAGGTATTGAGAAGTTTTTTGCTCTTAAAGGAGGTGTCTGATTTAGGGGAAGCCTAACAAGTATGAAATGTTAAGCACTAGAAACAAAGGGTCAGGAGGAAAAAGCACAGAAACCTACAAGGCGGAAAGGTAGAGGCAATGTGTTATGTGGTTGTGACCTGCCTAGTGAGCCAGACAGGTGAGCACTGGTGAAACTGAAGAGCCTCCGAGTGAAGTGTAGCTTGATAAAGATTAATGTCCAGATGATAGTAGATGTAGGCCTACGTAGTGATAACAGCACAAATATTCCAGTCTCCTGTTCTTTCCTTTCACATACTTCCTTTCCTACATTACCTAATCCCAGTTTCTAATTGTGATAATAGAAGGGAAGCAGTATCCCTTTTTGTATCTAAATTGAGAAGTTTTAGCTTCTGGTTTGGGGCTGCTTAAATGGTATTTATTAATACTTATAAAATTATATTTAAATATTTTATAATAATATGGGTACAGGTACTAAGGATACTTTTAGTGATCTGGAACCAAAAGAGGGTCATAAATCACTTTTTTTTAGATCCTGTCTGCTATATTTAACCATATATATCATTATTTGAGCTGTAAAGTTAACTTACAAAGTTAACAGAATGATGTTTTGGATAATTTTACCCATATAGGCTTATAAATACCTTCGAGAAGAAGTCAGAACTTTCCAAGGAAAGCCAATTAAGGTAAATAAGACTCTTGCATATAGCTTGTTTATTACATGATTAGTATTCTTAAATGATCTCATTGGAACATTTAACATCTTGAATGTCTCCAAACAGGCGCGGATAAAAGCAAAGGCAATAGCGATAAACACATTTTTGCCAAAGAATGGATTTAGACCTCTGGACATGAACCTTTACACACAGCAACGCTATGCTACATCATTTTACTTACCTCCAGTGTACAGTCCCCAGCAGCAGTTCCCTCTGTACAGCCTGATCACCCCCCAGACATGGTCAACCACACATAGTTATCTCGATCCACCCTTGGTAAGCCTTGTTCTTTGTTTTAAATTTACATAACCGATTTACATTTAGATATTGCAGTAGGCACTCTGAAAGCTTAAGTCCTGCTCTAATCAGAGAACCGTGTGTCTACAGCTTGTCTAGTGCACAGACGTCAGGTTTATGGTGTGGATTTAAATTTTAATTGAGCAATAAAGGTAGAGTCCTGTGCAACAAAGTCCTGTGAGGCTGTGATCCTTGCCTCCTGCCCTCTTTGGATTTCCTTTCTATGAAACACAGTAAAGGTTCCAGCTGGTGTCCTGAACAGAACGAGTTCTGGCGTAGAGGAGATGTATTTATTTCAGTAGTTTCCTAATAGTCTAGAAAAGCAGAATTCATACAGAATGTCTCATAAAACTCAACATAGTTCATATATCCACCTTTGTTAAGGTCTATGGCTTTAATTTGTAAGTCTGTAGCGAGCATAGTTACTTTTCTCTAGCTTTGTGCTATAGACAGTAGGAAACATGGGTTCTCATTTGGCTTCATTGATGTAGTGAGGTTGCAGTAAGGTTCCATGATAAGAAAATCAGCCTTGTATGTTAAAGTCCTTGAAAGTAAGATCCAGGTTACAAAGATGGGTGAGTTCATGTCTGTAGGCTTGCGTCACATTGTTGATACTAATGTAAAGCAAAGGTAAAGAGTAGGATGTATAGGAGGAAGCAGTCAGAAAGCAGAAATGAAGTTAACAACTCTGGAAGAGTGCATATCCAGTGTGTGGCTGTGGACCAGACCAGAGAGCAAGTAGAGGGTGCTCAGGATCAGGTGTTTGGGTGCCACCCACCACCTGTCAGGTAGAGTCAGTACCACTCATTGGCAGCCAAGCAAGAGAGATGTGGGAAAGAGGGAGCTTGAGACAGACTTGAAAAATGCAGGTCCTGTTAAATACTGAAATGTGAAGGTAAATATCTATGAGAAAAATGAGTATGTCTAGGAGCTGATACTGCAAAAGTGATATAAATAGAAAATACCATTAAACTTACAGCGAGAAATGATGAGCCATTGTATGTACCTTAATCTGGTGTTCATGTTTCATGTAAACTTAGGAGAAGGATCAAAGAAAGGAAAGTCTGAGGATAGATTGTGTGTACAAAAGCACCCAGGTTGCTGAAGATGAGCTTTCATTCTGAGTGTAGCAGGCAGCTGGGAATGGGAGTGGTAAGTTGCTCTCATAAGAGTCCTTAGACAACGGACTTTGACCTGGATCTTGTAGGAAGTAATGTAGAATATTTCATTTCCTTAAGGAATGAAAATGGGCTGGAGAGATGGTTCAGTGGTTAAGAGCACTAGCTGCTCTTCCAGAGGACCCAGGTTCAATTCCCAGCACCCACATGGCAGCTCACAAGTATCTATAACTTCAGTTCTAGGGGATCTGACACCCTGACACCTATGCATATTAATAAATAATTATTTTTTTTTAAAAAAGGAAAAAAAAAAGAAAAGAAAGTATGTTCCATGTTTTAAAGGTAGCCATGTGCAGGACAGGAATAACAGTACCATAACACTCCCTCCCTCAAGTTCTAGAACACTGCAGTAAAAAGTTTGGTATACCAATTTCTAAAATGAAAATTTATGTCTATCTCTAAACTTTGAAATGACCAGAGGAAAATACATGGAGACATAGGCATAGGTAAAGACAGCAACAGTGGACAAACAGGGTTCTGTCCTGCTTAAAAGTTTCTGCCCAACAAAGAAGCAATTGCCATAGTAGAGACAGCCTGTACTGGAAGAGAACTGTTACCAGATTTATCCAACGAGGGCTTACTACCCAAATACACAACGAACTAAAAGAAAAAAAATGACACATCAGGAGAACAAATAAGTAAGTGGCAAGTTGGTCAGACAGACAGCTCTTAAAGCAGAGCCAGTGGGCCAGTGATCTCAGTACTTGCACCAGCTCGGCAGCACACATTTTGTGATGATCTCCTCTAACCTTCATATGTGTGCTGTGGCACGATACCCCCACATGTAAATCATAATCTCTCACATAGTAATAAAAACTTTAAGAAGAAATACACATGACCAGTGTATATATAAATGAAAAATTGTACAACTTTCTTAGCCATGAAATAAATACAGTTAAAAACTGCAAAGATTCCATCTGTCATCAAGAAGATAAATGGCATGCTGACACATTGGTGAGGGTGCAGGGGAAGGGGTTCCTGGGAATATATATTAGTCCAGCCATCATGGAAATCATTGTGGAGATTCTGGGGGAAAAAAAAAGTGGACCTGTAATATCATCTAGTCCATTTACTGTCCATGGCATCCATCCATGGAATAAATATCCCCAGACAGTAAAGATGTCTGCACATGCATCCTCATTATGGACTATACACAGTGACCCAGCCTGGAAGTCACTTAGGTAAGGGCCTGTCAGTGAATGAAGATAGAACGGAGAACCATGTGCTCACTGTAGAGAGGATCTCCTGTAAGCCACCTGTCAATAACAAAGCAGGAAATAAGAGTTGGGACACTAGCAAGAAGAGAGGATTCTGGCAAATAGTAAGAGGTAAAAGAAAGATGAGGGATGATGGACCATCAGGTAGATGAACTTGGAGAGAGGTTGAGGGAGATGCTGAGGGGACTGAAGGAGAGGCAACTAACCAGGTGGTAGACTAGAATGATTTAAATGGCTAAATAAGAGCTAGTCAGGAAATGAGCTAACACTCACGGCCTAGGCATTTAATAATAACTGATTAGTCTCAGAATTATAATTCCAGGAGCAGGATTAGGAAAGGAAAAACAGAAGATTATTATATTTACATTCAGCCACAGAGAAGAACTACATCCCATCATTTACAGGAAAAACGATGGGTGGATATACACTAAGCAAAAAAAATGCTAGATCAGACAGGTGCTGCATGGTTTTCTCACACGTGCAACGTGGGGGCAGGGTGGAGTTGGTTTGGGAGGGTCCAGTGTGGGAAAGAGGGGCAGAAGAGGTAGGAGGGCAAGGTGGCCAGCCATGATTGAGTACATGTGTATGTGGAGGAGAATACACAGTGAAGCCTTTACAGTGTACAAGTAATACAGGCCAGTAGGAGACAGGAGAAAACAGCCATCTCTTTTTGAGTTCTAATGAGAAGGAAATATGCTTCTACAAATAGTACACTTTCTGTGGGCACAGGCCCTTGGCTGTGTGGTTGTATCTCCCAGAAGTGTCAAAAGAGATCTATAGAGGAATTGTCCCTTAGCCTCTTCGCAGTGGTGCTCTTCCCCATGGGCTGCACAGGTGTGCCTTGCTGAGTTCTTCCTGCAGTGGCATACTCTTATCTCTTGTCATACTCCTTGTCTAGATGCCTTTTCTGTTGTTTTATATCCAGGTCCTCCCTTCTAGACCCTTTTCTGAGGTGTGTCATGTGTAAAATTATGAGTTTAAACTGATGTTTTGGTCTTTAACAGTTTTGTTTGTTTGCTTGCTTTGTTTTTGTTTTTTCTTTTCTGAGACAGGGTCTCTCTGTGTAGCCTTGGCTGTCCTGGAACTCACTCTGTAGACCAGGCTGGCCTTGAACTCAGAGATCTACCTGCCTCTGCTGGGATCAAAGGAATTAAAGGTGTGTGTCACTACTACCAGAGTGGTCTTGCCACATAAAAGTCTCTTAAACTTAGGTCTGAGTTAAGTGGCTCTTGTAGCATGTAATTTTTTTTTCTTAATTTTTAAGTTAGCCAACAAGGTGTAATGGGTTTTATTATTCCACTTTGGTGTATGTGTATTACTATACTTTGTACCCATTAATTCTCTTTTCCTGTGCCCCCCACTAACACTTTCTCCTCTCTGAGAGTCACTTCTGCTGAATGTTAGTGTGTTACCTCTGCTTTTCCCTCTAAAAGCCCTCCCTCCCCTCTTATGATTTTCCTCCTAGTTTCATGGTCTCTTCCCTGCACCTGCCTACCACCTTTCAAGGCTAGGTTCCAAATATTAAAGAAAATACACAGTACTTATCTTTTTAAAGCTTGGTTTGCTTCACAGAATAGGATAGTTTTGTTTCCTGGCTCTTATAAATAAAGCAGTCATAAACATGGGTGTGTAAATACCCAAGGGGAAATGTAGCTGGGTCGCATGGTAGCTGTGGTTTCCAGACTGCTTTCCACAGTGTAAATTGGCTACACCATCTACACTAGCAGCTAGTTAGAGTTCCTCTTTCCTAGCCAGCATTTGTAAGAAAAAAAATCTCAGGTTTTGCATTTCCTGGTAGCTGAGGCTGCTGAAGTACTGTTTCAAGTGTGAACTTGGCCGTCGGTGTTTCCTTTGAGAACTGAGTAGTGTCCAGTTCATTGGCCCATTTATTAGGTGGATGATTTGGGGTTCGGTGTTTAATTTTAGATTTCTTCAAATATTCTAGATATTGATTCCCTTGACTGTTGTGTAACTGAGAGAGACTTTTTAAAAGCAGTATAGTTTTTATGGATTGTGAAATTTGTCAAGTAGGGGCTCCTCCTTAAAAGTGTTTTCCTTTGTCACTTTAAGGACATGATACCATATGTCAACTCTAATCACTGTTTTAAATCAGAGTGCTTGTTTCCAGTTAGCAGGGAAGAGAATTGCTTAGGTCCTCCCTCCTTCCCTTCTCCCTTTTCTCAGCTGGGGGCCTGTTTTTCTTTCAGTTCAGTGAAAGAATCAAGGGGGACTGGAAGGCCTCAGGCAGCTAAGTGCCTTGGAAGTAAAGTGTTTCTTTGAAACCGCATGCCCCAGAGGCAGATAGCTAGTGATCTCACCCTTCCTTCCCTCTTGTTATTATTGGCATGATGGTGGTGGTAATGATGAAGATGAAGATGATGATTTTGTGCCCATGTGCCACAGCAAGAGTGTGAAGTTAGTTCCCTCCTTCCATCTTGTATATGGGTTCTAGGGATTGAACTCGGGTCACCAGGCTTGAACAGAAAATGTTTTACCCCGCTGAGCCATCTCACTGTGTCCCCCACCCTTAGTTTTGATTTTAGTTTTTTGAGACAAGGTTTCTCTGTAACCTGACTATCCTACGCACACGTACACGTACACGCGTGTGCATGTGTAAACAATATTGATCTCACCTCAAACCAATGGAGAGATCTACCTGCCTCTGCCTTCTGAGTGTTGGGTTTAAAGGCATGCGCTATCATGCCTGGCAACACTGAGTTTTTAAAAGTGTGTTTGTGTCTTTGTGTCTATAGCTGGACAGATGCTAAGACGTACATGTACAGGTTAGAGGACAAAGAACAACTCTCAGGAGATATCCCTCTGGCATCCAAGGATTGACGTGAAGTGGTGAAACCTGTGTCCCAAGGCTGCTGAGCCCATCACACTGAGTTTTACCTTAACTTTTATGTGTTAAGATGTTAAGAACAGTTGAGTGATACTTAAAATCCTGCATTTAAGCTCTTAAACTTTTTAAAGTACATTTAGCTTATCTTAAAGCCATTATGACCTGTTGTATTTATTGTTGTTTTGTTTTACTTTTGTTTGTTTGGGTTTTGTTTAACATTGTTTTGTTTTTGTTTTTTGTTTTTTGGAGACAGGATTTCTCTGTAGCCTTAGATGTCCTGGAACTCTCTTTGTAGACCTGGCTAGGCTTGAAATCAGAACTCAGATCCGCCTGCCTTTGCTTCCCAAGTTTTAGGATTAAAGGCCTGAACCTATATTGTTGTATTTATATGTTCATTACCTTTTTGATTATTATTTGGAAAAAAATTTATAGTCTGAAATACAGGATGCTGTTTACAGCAAGTTCTACATGAACATTAAACCCTTAAAAGGGGCAGTGGGTAGAGAGATGAAATCCCTGCTGAAAGCCGCGGGGTGGCATACACATGGCTAGGAGCAGTAAGAATGTGAGAATCCCTAAAGTTGGGATCTTTGCAGAATTTTATTAAAGCTATTGAAAATAAAGAATCATCTACCTCTTACCAGATTAGAGGTAGTTGTACTCGTAGTAGTAACTTATTTAAACAATTGAGCAGTGCCTATATTCAGGACTCCATGTTGAGCCCTCTTGCTGTTCTCATTTTGTCACTATAAGGATTAACTACATGATAGGGAGAAAGTTCTGAGCAATAGCCATGGCTTGCATGCTCAGTAGGCATTACCTGTAGTTATAATTTAAGTTTTTCCTTACACTGCAGTTATTTTTAAGCATAAAATGGAATTAACACCTCTGGTAAGAGCAAGACATAATCTGATTTACCTAAGATACAGCAGTATAAATCCAGTTGAAGTGTCTCATGTTTTTATATCCTTGTTTTTTGTTTGTTTTTGTTTTGTTTTGTTAATCCAGGTAACTCCTTTTCCAAGTACTGGATTTATAAATGGGTTTACATCTCCGACCTTCAAACCTGCAACGTCTCCTCTGACATCACTCAGACAATACCCTCCTAGAAGCAGGCAAGTTCCAAGGTTGCTTTCAGTGCTCATGAGCTTCATGTGCGGTGTTCCAGGTTGTCTGTAATAAGAGATCTGTGTAACCACTAATAATGCTCATTAGAGATGAGACTACCTGAAACTTAAACGTGTAATCTAACATAAACCCCAAAATGGATGCCAGTAGTAAGGAAGGGCTTCTCTTCAGAGAAGGCTTTGGGGGGAACTTTTACTGTGTGTTTATTCAGTAGGAAGCAGATCTTGACATACATAGTTCACGATAGCATGTTCATTCTATACTCCTTGATTGCTTTATAACTCAGCATATACAAACATCTCATTTGCAGGAATCCTAGTAAGTCTCATCTGCGCCATGCGATTCCTAGTACAGAGAGAGGGCCTGGGCTGCTAGAAAGTCCTTCAATATTTAACTTCACTGCAGATCGATTAATTAATGGTGTCCGGAGCCCACAGACGAGGCAAGCAGGGCAAACTAGAACACGAATACAAAACCCTTCAGCTTATGCCAAGAGAGAGATTGGAACTGGGCGTGTGGAACCAAGTAGTCTTGAATCCTCTCCTGGTTTAGGGAGAGGAAGGTAAGTCACTCACATATTTTGTCAAACAGATACCATATACCGATCATGAACTATTAGTATTTTAAGTTTCAACTTAGATTTTTATAATCATATCGTAATACACTTCAGAAAAATCAAATAGAAGGCTATAAAATGTTTCTCTTTATTCCTCAGGATAGTCAGTTTTAGAGCATAGACTTCAGTGCTTACTCTCTCTCTTTTTTTTTTTTTCTTAAACGAATGTCATTTTCTTTCATAAAACCAAGCTGGTATTAAGGAGCTGCACAGTTTGTAACCTGCTCTTCCTCCACACAGTTTCACCTTAGCAGTTAGCCTTGGCCTCTAGGTCACTACACTGTACAGTCTTAGGCTCTAAGGTGTGTCCCGTGGGTTCCTGGCCTCTTGCTCTCTTTCAGCTGGTAATAAGGAGGACTGAGCATACAGCTCAGCTGTAGAGTGCATGCCTAGCATAAACAAGGTCCTGGGTTCAGTACCTCATGCTCCACAAAAATTAAATCAACTGAAATGGTGCTGGCAGCGGGATATAGTAGACAGATATGAGTCATGTAGTCACGCAAGCCAGCATTTGAATTCTATTTCTACTAAATTTAATTAGAAACAAAAGCTGCTCTTGTGGAGCAGTACCTGTTGCCACATTATTTCCATTCTTGGGCAAGTAGTTCTTGGAGTCTTGATGTTTGTTGTCATTCTCTAGGGCGATTTCCATACACTGAATGTAAGCTACTGTACTTCTCCCTGTAGCCTCTAATGCAGCTTCCTTGTTGCTCACAGTTTTTTTCTTGCCATTTATACTTGCTCTAAAGAAGTGAGATTAGAAAAGAAACAGATGGTCTCAGGGTCTGCACCCTACCCAGTGTTTACTAGGCCAGTTGCTAATGTGATGAAACCTGTCAGGATTTTCCTCTGATGAATGCTGAGCAAAAACCTCAGCCTATCTAGGCTTTTTCTTTTTACTTATTTTGAAATGTTTAAATGGAAAAAAGTCTTAAGCTTTCCATGTAGAAATATGCAGCATGATTAATGACAAATTAAAACTCAATTTGTTGATTCCTTTTTCTTGGTACAAAGTCAGACCAAAGGCCCACCTCTGAGATGCAGCAGGTGTTTCGCTCAGCAAAGCGACCCACACGTGTTTTTGTTTAGTGTGCTGAGTGATTCAGGGTGTTGAAGGTTAGGATAGGTGTGCGATGCCCAAGGCTAAGACAGTGCTGTCTGTTTTCTTTGTTTTAAAAGCATATGCTGCTGTTTACTTTACTCACAGACCTCACCCCCTTCTGTTGCCTAATCGCCCAGTGGTAGTCTTAACCTTTTGTTATCCATCCATACCACTGGAAGGCCTGAGTCATTAGTAGCTCTATCTCAAGAAGCCATATTTTTGCTGATTTGTACAAAGCTGATCTCTAAACCATTGAAGTGAGTGGATAAGGACAGTTAGGAGGCCCGTGAAGCCCGCTGATGTCAGGTCTTATCCTGCTTCCAGTACTCCGTAGTCAACTTCCTCCTCTGAAGCCCACATTCATCCATCTCTGTTGCCCTCTGACGGCCTCTCGCCAACCATGGGTGAGATGCTGGGTCCTTTTATGAGTGTCGTTTCCTGTTTGATGTGTGTGTCAGGGAGGGGAGTAAGCAGGCTACATGTATCATGTTAATCGACTTTGGGTCTTGCTCGAATCCCATGTCCCTTCATTTTGAAGACAGTTTCTCTCATTTAACTGGAGCTCACCAGTTAGGCCAAGCTGGTTGACTCCAGGGTCTCCCTTGTCTCAAATACCCCAATATCAGGAGAGTCTAGTGCCTCTAATGTTCTTATGGATGTACAGACATACATCTTTGGGTGGTGCATGTAGAGGCCAGAGACAATCTTCCTCTCTCACTCTCCACCTTTGTCTCTGACTAAACCTGGAGCTGACAATTAGCAAACTTTGTGGGCCGGTGAGTTCCAGGGATCTGCCTGTTGTTCCTTCTGTATACTGGGGTTATAGATATAGCCATTGCACCTGGCTTTTATGTGTCCTGAGATTCAAACTCAGGTCCTCATGCTTGCATGACAGACAATTTACAAAAAGCATCTTCCTAGTCCCAGTGCGTGTTTTTTTAAAATATGGGTTCTGTGGCTCAAGCTCAGGTCTTGATGATTAGGCATCAAGCATTTTCTGACTGACCATCATCTACCTAGTCCCTATGAAGTGCATTTATTGAATGCTAAGGGCCAAAAGTTAAAATTATTTTTTTGGCCCACGACTGCAGAATACATGTTGTTAGGTTGTTTTGGGGTTTTTTTGTTTTGTTTTGTTTCTTAACATGATATTCTTCTGTGTTTCCATCAGAGCTTTTGGGTGGCCAGGTGCATTGGCAACAAACAATAATAATCTGAAAGAAATCATTTACTTTTAATAATACATTTTCAGTTCTTGCTTAAAACATTTAGTAATCATGTTGTAATAGTAAGAACCTACATTAGTCCCTGGTGGAGAGTCAGCTGGGCCATTAAAAGCTTCAATGGGCATTGACTTCTGTAGCTGGTATGTTGTAGATTCTCTCTTCTTTCAGTGGGAAACTGTTTGACTTAGGTGAACCACTCTTATGTGTGATGGTAGCTGAGTCTTCTGGCTACCTCTCTGCATCCTCTGCCTCAGAGCCTGCCACTTCACCTGTGTGTCACATGCCAACCTCTGTCAGCATCTACAACTTCCTTGCCTCTCTCAACTACCTCAGGATTGAAAAGGGGGAACCTTGTTATCCATCCTTCCCATATCCATCTGGGAATATTGTGGCTGGTTTGGTCTTTTGTCTGGGTCACTGGAATGTCCTCTATCAGCAAGAAGGCCAGTTGGCTCTCCTGTTACTTATGTATTCACTGGCTGATGATGTGGCAGCTGTTCAGCTTCTCTCTGCTGGGATGTGCCCTCTCCACTCAGCTTAATCATTTCTAGATTTTAAAGAGAAAGACATATGGCTGCTCTTTTCACTTAAACACTTGTAAGGTATTGTACAATTCATTTCAATATTGTTGTACCCCAGGAAATAAAGCTGGTGAGTAAAATTTCAGACCACATAGTCATCAGTTAAGTTCACTGTCTTACATGGTGAAGCTCTTGATATCCCAGAGCAATTGCAGTGGTAACCTTAAAACTCAGGTTACCATAAAATACACAATGAAGTTAGAAATACTGCTGATTTAAAAAGTGTGGCACAGAGACACAGTAAGTGAATAACATAGTGGAAATAGCATGGAAATTCTTGCTTGGCTGGGGCTGCTACCTGTCAGTGCTCATAACCATGAAGGACAGCATGGAACAGGAGGGGAGGATCTCTTGCCTTTCAGTGCAGTTTGACGAATGGGAAGCAGCAACTCCTGTCCTCAGTGATGGTTGGTGGCAGCATCTTGAAGCTTTTGTGAGACAGGCCACAGGCACCATGGCTTAATAGAACTAACAGTGGTCTATGAGTCACCAAGGAGAAAAGCTATACCAGCCATTTTTATACCAGATGGGTTATTGGAGAGTGAAAAGTCAAAAGGGGAGCATTGAATAACACAGTGACACCAGGTGGCAGCCAAGGATCATGTTTGAGATTCTTAAAGGCTAGAATTTTGAGAAAAGGGAGCCTGGGCAACAGACCTTCTGGATCCAACAGGCACAGTGTAAAAGATTGTAAGCTGAAGGGTAAATTTCCTATGTTCTTCCAACACTTGTTAATGAAAGCTTAGCAGAGCTTCTGTCAGGGGAAAAGCAGTGTTTGTTTGCAGAATCCTTCCCACCTTACAAAGTGAAATAAAGAGCCAGAGCCAAGCCTGGAGGGCATCTTGTTAACCAGTATGTATGCTCTACTTCTTTGGTGATAGTCACTGTTAGTCTCCCAACAGTACTTGAATTCCAGATAGCTGCTGGTACAGGTTTATGCTTTTACCAGACAGATAATGCAGACTCTTAACTGTATTCACAACAAAAAGAATTATGTTCCTAAGTAAGAACTTAACACTTCCAGTGAAACTTGAGAAAAACTAATATGTTCACTTTGCTAACACCAGTGAACCATGTTCACTGTTGAACCATGAATGGATGTAGCTTTCTGTCATTGTTTTTGAACTATGGACCGATGGAACTAGGATTAGTGTGTAGCATCCTTCTTACTACATCATATGGCCCATGTCCAGAGGATGTATTCAGAAGCAGGAGTGGTGATCTAGATCTTCCTTCCTGAAAG
This sequence comes from Montemys delectorum, assembly GCA_019843815.1. Classification (NCBI taxonomy): domain Eukaryota; kingdom Metazoa; phylum Chordata; class Mammalia; order Rodentia; family Muridae; genus Montemys; species Montemys delectorum. Next base: position 12,034 of record JADRCD010154990.1, on the reverse strand, counting down.
ACTTGCTCTTCCACTGAGTTCACAGGTCTCCCTTCCACTGCTTTTCAGAGAGTTTGTTTCCCATTAACTTTTTCTGTTGGTTTGAAGTACTAAGAGGTTCAAATAGCATCTTCAAGGCTTCAGTCATGTATTTGCTACCCTTGTGCATGCCAAGGTCAGTATAGTGAAAAACCCCAAATGTCAGGTGTTGATTGACATTGTGTCAGTGAAAGCTCTCTTAGCTCACAGAGCAGAAGCATGCCCATGTGGGGTCCAAAACGTGAATTCCCAGTATCCCAGTTGCTGACTGAGTGGGACTTTCTCCTTGCCTGTCCACTGTGGGCAGCAGCCTATGGCTTGTGTCTTCATTCTGCAATCACTTTGTGAGGGATGGGCACTGATAACGGGTTCCAGGACGTCCTGCCATTACAGGATTACTCCACCCAGTAAGTTCATAGTAGGCTATCAAGGTGTTCTGAAAGCAGTAATACATTTTGTGGGAGGCCATAGGCTAGCAGGAAGACACTTGTCAGGCGGGCGGCATTGGTGTTGCTACATAGGCACCAGAGGAAAGCCAGCCCAGTGATGAGTCTTTATGGTATCCGAGGCAGCAACTGTTACACAGGTGCTCACAGTGAACCCACATGCCCAAAGGCCTGGTCACTGGGACCAAGGGACCTATGTTGCTGCTCATGTCTACCTTTTTGACATGTAACTCATCGCTCCTCAGGCGTTTAGCCCCTACTAGGCCTGCCAGAGGCTCTGTAGAGCAGTCTTCTAATAAAAATACTTTAGGAAAACCATTTTTTGTCTTTAAATAAATTAAAAATCCTCTTTACATTTATATACTGAATCTCCTTTGGGGAGTCTGTTCAGTTGAAATAATAGAGATAACAAGTAAAAATAAAATTACAAGTTGAGAGTCATGTGTTAGGCCACACAAACTCCTTCGGGATGCTATAAATCTTGATTTAGTGGTTCACTGTGGAGCTGCAGGATACAGACTTCAGCCTTTCTGCCTAGGGTCTGGCTGCTGTTGAAGGGAAGGCAGGCTTCGACTTTAGAGACCTCTTAAGGTTTACAGGTTTTTATGTGGCTTTTATGGTAAGGGGTAATCATAGCTTTTTTACTCTTGTTTTAAATAGATCACCTATATAGTTTACTGTTACATTTTATATATATCTTGTCATTCCAGCTGAAGGAATTTAAACATTCAAATCTTAGAAATTCTAAGTGGCTACTAGGAATAACTATTTTTCTATTATCTTTCTGAACGTCTAACTTAATGATTTCCTTTCACATTTTGATTTGTTTGTACTTTTGTTTAAGACCATAAGACCATCTTGTTATATGATATAGGCTGACTGTGAGCTTGTCAACCTCCTGCCTCAGCCACCCTAGTACCAGGCATGTGCTACAGTGCCTGGGCTTTCACTGTCTTTTTTAAAAGTTGACTTTTAGAATCAGAATTCATTCATGAAAGATTAAACATATTAAAGACTGACTGAGTTGATATATGCTGCTTTGTATACATGAACAAAACATAAGCTTGGCAAATTTTTCAAGTGAGGGGGAAAATAATGGTCTTTTGCTTTCTTCTAGGAAAAATTCCTTTGGCTACCGGAAGAAAAGAGAAGAGAAGTTTACAGTAAGTATATATAAAGTGGTATGTGTCTGTGAGTGAGTGTGTGCATGCGCGTGCATGCGTGAGTGCAAGCTCACACACACAAGTTCACTAATGTGTGAACCAATGCACTGGAATACATAAGAGCCAGAAGGAGACTTCAGGTGTCTATCACTCTCAACCTTATTGTCTTTAGACAGTCTCTTATTGAACTAGAAAGCCCACTGTTTCAGGTAGGCTAGTTGGCCAGGGAACTCCTTTGACTGTCTCTTCCAGACATATAGCTACGCTTATCTTTTTACATGAGTGCTAGGGATTTAAACTCAGGTCCTCGTGTTTGCAGAGCAAGCAGTCTTACTCACAGAACCATCTCTTATCCCCAAAGGCTTATCTTTTTAAGACATTTAAATCTGATAGCAAACATGAGCATTAATTAAGTCGGTTAAGACTAAGATATGAGGAGGAACACTGCAAAGAGCTTCAAACGTGATACCCTTAAATTGTAACTGACATTTTTGGCCTAATAAAGAAAGGATTATGGAGTTTTTAGGACTACTCATGATCAACTGGTTTATGGTGTGTTCCCTTAATATGTAAATAAAGATACTGTGAACAGTTCAGGTAAGAGCTCACTCACTTGTATGTATAGTTCAGTCTGTATGTGGCTGTTCAGAGAAGCTCCTCAGTGGGTAGCTATAATGGGATTTTAAGCAAGAGCTCCCACTCCAGCCACTGGGAAGCATCTAAGACTCAGAGTGGATGCTGAAACCTTGCCTAATAGGAAGCATCCAGCTTGTTTGGATGTTAGATGCAGTAGCCAAGCTAGCATACGCCTGTCTTCCCTCTGCAGCACTATGAGCAGAGGCTTCGGTTGTACCCTAGATAGATCTTAGAATCCTCTGGGTGTGGGTGTCTTTCTTCCCATTAGAAAACCATCACCCTTTCCTCAGCAGGAAGCACTTCTGGCTTTTCTCTAGCCATTGAGGGTTGGGTTACTTTTCAACAAACTCTGAGATCACATTTGATCTGATCGCCAAGAAGGCTACTAAGAGAGCAGTTAGAAGGGCCCACAGCCAGGCCCTTAGGCCGTCAGCTAAAAGGGTGTCAGGACAACCTCTGCTTTGTTTGTCACCTTAGATACATTACATCTTTTAACCTGCTTACCTTTGAATTTTGTGTGTGTGTGTGTGCGCGCGCGCGCATGTGCACGCGCGCGTGTGCATATGCACAGCTCACATGTTTGGCCCATATATGAAAGTCAGAGGACAACTCGTATGAGTGGTTTCTTTTTTTCTTTGTACTGTGTAGGTCAGGGATTCAGTTTGGGTCCGCAGGCTTGGCAGAGGCACATTGACCACTGAGGCCTCTCGCTGGCCTACTGTTTCCATTTGAACTGACACTATTGTTTTCTAGACTCTGCTCACAGTTCATCCTGTTGGCCTAAATTTCAAATTAGCTGAACCCTAGAAATTATTTGTGCCGGGCTGGAGAGATGCTCGGTGGTTAAGAGCACCGACTGCTCTTCCAAAGGTCCTGAGTTCAAATCCCAGCAACCACATGGTGGCTCACAACCATCTGTAATGAAATCTGACGCCCTTTTCTGGCATGTCTAAAAACAGCTACAGTGTACTTAGATATAATAATAAATAAATCTTTTTTTAAAAAAATTATTGTGCAACATTTATAAATTTGAGAGTGGATGTGAAAGTCGGAAGATTCTTTGCCTTGCTTTCTACCCTTGTCACTCCACACTTGTGTGACCTTACGGGGTGTCGCTGTGTTGCAGAGCAGTCAGACGCAGTCTCCCACACCACCAAAGCCTCCATCACCGAGCTTCGAACTGGGGCTGTCCAACTTCCCCCCATTACCTGGAGCTGCAGGCAATTTGAAGGCAGAAGACTTGTTTGAAAACAGGCTTTCCAGCTTGGTCATAGGATCTTCAAAAGAGAGAGTAAGCTGTGTGTTACAGGTGCTCATGCTTTCTAGGCACTAGTACCGGGGCTGAACCCAGGTCTTTCACACATATTAGCAGGGACCGTAACTGGGAGGGAAAGGTTTGAGGTTTGGGTGATGAACGTTTGTCATGGGAGCCAGCTCAAGCCGTCCTTTCTCAGCCATCTGCTGAGGTTGCCGGTAAAGCCTCTGCTGTACAGATGCCTAGATCCATTTTTGTTGTTGACATGCAGAGCCTTTTTGTTTCACCAAACACTGAATGAGACACGGGAATCTGAATTAGAGCAGACATAAGACTTGTGGTAATCTACATAGTTGATGTAGGAAGACGCTTAGGCTCGCTCACTCTGCTGTAGTGTAGAGGCTTCAGGTAAACCCTGGGCTGCAGTGCAGTCTTCCACTGCAGTCCACATCACAGGAGATTCTTTCCAGAGCTACTTCTGAAGGACACTTAGCTACCAGGTTGGAGATGGGATTTGTCCTTCTGCCAGGGTCAGTGTTTGAAGACTGTGGGACATTATAAATTACTCTATACTCTATACAGGTACTAAAGTATAGCTAAGTGCTAGGAGCACACGTAGATGGATAGACACACACAGTAGGGAACTGGGGAGTGGTCCTGGTTCCAGGCATCCCTTCTGCTGCATGGTAAACTGTGTGTCTTGTCTTTAGAGGGTAGGACACCACTCCACAGTAGTTACTAGGGCAGGTGACTTTGCTACAGTAACTTGAGATAAAAGTTGAGGCTCATGTTGGGGTGGTAATTGCTACTGTTTTCAGCATGGACACTGCTCCCAAGATCCTATCTTTTCTAGTAAGGGTTACATGCTACAGTTTCCAGTTGGCTTATAAAAAAGAAAATTATGCATTTCAACAGTCATGAAGTCTTGTTTTCTTTTTCTTTTTTCAGATCTTTTTTATTGATTTAAGTTTTATTGGGTTATGATGAGAAAAGATACATAATCTCAGTTTATCTGAATTTGTTAGCATTTAAAAACATTTTAAGTAAATAGAATTACATCACATTCTTCTTTCCCTTTTGTTACTTGAGCTCCTCCCAGAGACCCCCCTCAATACCTGTAGTGTCTTTTTTTTTCTCATATTCTTTAAAATTTATAAAATACTATAACAATAAAAAAGAATAATATAAAAATTGTTTGATATAGAACAACAATCAATTTGACAGTCTTATATAGATGCTTGTCTACAGCAATACTGAAAATACATGTTTTTCTCAATATAAATTTTAAATAACTCGAACATATTAACTGTATATTTTAAAATAATACATCACTACTAGTTTTTTAATGAACATAAATACGTAGTCTTTTTTTGTTGTTTTTCTGTTTTTTTCTTTATACTTTTCTTTTTTGATTTAAGTTTTATTGCATTATGATGAGAAAAGTTACATGATTTCAATTTATTTGAATTTGTTAACATTTAAAAACATATTTTAAGTAAATAGAATTAAATCATATTCTTCTTCCCCTTTTGTATCCCAACTCCTCCCAGAGACCCCCCCTTCAATACCTACAATATCTTTTTTGTTATATTCTTTAAAATTTATAAAATATAACAATAAAAATGAGTATTATAAAAGTTGTTTGATATAAAACAACAATCAATTTAACAGTCTTATGTAGATGCTTGTCTATAGTAATACTGAAAATACATGTTTTTCTCAATATAAATTTTAAATAACTCCAAACATATTAACTGTATATTTCAAAATAATACATCACTACTAGTATTTTCTTAAATGAACATAAATATATAAAGTCTTTTTGTTTGTTTGTTTGTTTTGCATTTAGTAGAACTTAAAATCTTGGCTCTTACTGTGGTACAAGCCCAAAATAAGAACAATTTTTAGACATTGGAGTTCATTGTAATAAGGCTGTACTTCAGTGACCCTCACATCACCGAAGGATTTTACCTCCGTGTTAGCTAACCTAAGAGTTGACAGTTCTGCTGCACCAAGGAATGAATTGTAGGCATGATTTTTGGATACAGACTTTCTGCTATGGTCAAAGCTAATTGACTTGAGTGAGTGACTTTATTCTCAGCCTGCAGAGAACAGGTTACATTCATTTAAGAAATGGCGCGTGTATTAAGGTGGTCTATCCATGAAGTGATTCACCAACTGTTTCAATCAACAATGGTTCTGGTCTGGCACAGACATTAAGTGAGAGTACGAATCTGATTCATTGGCTGTGATGACTTTGAAGAGCATAAATCTCAGAGAAAGAGTAACTGAAGTCATCTTCTTCAAACTTGATAGAATAGTTACAAACAACAAGCAAAGCATTCAGTCTCACTCTTTGTTGTTCACTTACAAGCCACATCCCAAGTTAATTGTCTAGGCTTCTTTTGGCTGTATAAATAATTTTGAAATACGTAAGCTGTTCTAAAAACCATAATATAGTGTAAAAACATGAAATAAACAATCCTACTAATAGAAAGGCTGAGATAGGAGAAGCGTGATTTCAAGACCCTTATGTTGTACACAGCAAGAAACTGTCAGGTACAAACTAGCAGAAAGTGTATATGGATTGTACAGTATTGCACCTATTTCTCCAATTACCAAATTAGACCACCAGATGATAGCCAACAAATTTCTACTTCCTCATACTTTTGAATTTCAATCAATTAGGATATGTTGGTAATATTAATTTTCATATTAAGAGGTATTAAGAGAAAGTAATTGTTACTTCTAGTTTTTGTTGTTAGAGGTGGAATTATGTTCGTTTGGGTTTGTTGAAAGATTACTTTCTTGCTTCTAGGGTGTAATTTTGCTCCTTATGTTGATGTTTTCCATCTATTATCCTTTGTAGGTCTGGATTTGTGGAAAGATATTGTGTAAATTTGGTTTTGTCATGGAATATCTTGTTTTCTCCATTTATGGTAATTGAGAGTTTTGCTGGATATAGTAGCCTGGGCTGGCATTTGTGCTCTTAGAGGGTCTGTATGACATCTGCCCAGGATCTTCTAGCTTTCATAGCCTCTGGTATGAAGTCTGATGTAATTCTAGTAGGTCTGCCTTTACATGTTACTTGACCTATTTCCCTTACTGCTTTTAAAATTCTTTCTTTGTTTAGTGCATTTGGTGTTTTGATTATTATGTGACAGGAAGAATTTCTTTTCTGGTCCAGTCTATTTGGAGTTCTGTAGGCTTCTTGTATGTTCATGGGCATCTCTTTCTTTAGGTTAGGGAAGTTTTCTTCTATAATTTTGTTAAAGGTATTTACTGGCCCATTACATTGGGAGTCTTCACTCTCTTCTATACCTATTGTCCTTAGGTTTGGTCTTCTCATTGAGTCTTGGATTTCCTGGATGTTTTGGGTTAGGAGCTTTTTGCTTTTTGCATTTTCTTTGACTGTTGTGTCAATGTTTTCTATGGTGTCTTCTGCCCCTGAGAGTCTCTTTTCTATTTCTTGTATTCTGTTAGTGATGCTTGCATCTGTGACTCCTGATCTCTTTCCTAGGTTTTCTAACTCCATGGTTGTCTCCCTTTGTGATTTCTTTATTGTTTCTAGTTCCATTTTTAGATCCTGGATGGTTTTGTTCATTTCCTTCACCTGTGTGATTGTGTTTTCCTGTAGTTCTTTAAAGGATTTTTGTGTTTCCTCTTTAAGGGCTTCAACCTATTTACCTGTATTCTCCTGTATTTCTTTGAAGGAGTTATTTATGTCCTTCTTAAAGTCCTGTACCATCATCATGAGAAGTGATTTTAGATCTGAATCTTGCTCTTCCTGTGTGATGGTGTGTCCAGGGCTTGTTATTGTGAGAGAATTGGGTTCTGATGATGCCAAGTAACATTGATTTCTTTTGCTTATTTTCTTATGCTTGCCTCCCACCATCTGGTTATCTCTAGTGCTACCTGCCCTGGCTTAATCTGACTGGCACCTGTCCTTCCTTTGATCCTGGTTGTGTCAGAACTCCTCGGAATCAAGCTGTCTCTGTGATTCTGGGATCCTGTGATCCTGGGCCTGTTAGAACACCTGGGAGTGGAGCTTCCTCGGGGTATTATGGGACTCTTGCTGAGAGTCCAAGGTCTGCTCAGGGCACCAGCCCAGGCAGACAGGAAGGAACCCATGGCACTGGGCTAGAGGAGTTCCTGCTTGTCTGGGTCTCACTGGATCCAGTTATTCCTGGTGGTCTTGGGACAGATGTTGTGTCCTCCTCGACTCTGATCCTCTGATCCTGGGGGTATTAGAGCACCTGAGAGTGGAGCTTCCTCTGGGTATTGTGGGACTGGCTGCAAAATTTGCACCCAAGGTCTGCTTAGGGCACCAGCTCAGACAGACTTGAAGGAACTTGTGCCACTGGTTGGGTGGAGTTCCTGTGTGCCTGGGTCCTGCTGTTCCCAGTTACTCCCAGTGTTGGGACAGATGTTGTGTCCTCCTCAACTCTGATCCTATGATCCTGAAGTGTTGTTGTCAAGTATGTCCTCTTCCCTTAATGATAAGTAAAAGAGTAATAGCAGGCCTCCTTGCTTCACAGACAGCTGCTGCTCTGAATGTACTTGAGAAAGAAGCAAGTATTGCTTTCTGAAAGGCCGCTTTTGATTTTGTGGCCAAGTTACAGAGTCTACACTGCTGCCAGTGATGATACATCAGCAGGAACTACAGAGGACTTGGGACATTAGGCTACCCAGCCCCTCCATGCTTGACCCGGTTTTGTGACTCTGCAAAGTGCCTTATGTATCTGTGTTAGAGTCAGTGTTTATCACACACTGAATCTGTGCATGCTTTTGCAAATAGAAAGCCATTGGCTTCCCTATGTTAGGCTCCTTTCACTTGAGCAGTCACAAGAAACCTGGTCCTCAAGCCAACAGAGCCTCTATCTCCCCCCCCCATCTCCCACCCCCCCAGGGAAAAGTGTAAATTGTTCCATTCTCTCAAAGCTGCAGTTCCAGCTACTTTATTCCAGGGACTTTATTTTACCTTTAAACTTTTACCTTCTTTGAAGAGAAAAACAGTTAGTAAATTTTGTCATGTTGTATTTAAACTTGTAGCCAGTTACTTAACTTGTCCTAAAATCACATACTGGGTTAATGACTACCACGTGTTCATGTGTATGAATCATGGCTGTACTAAGCAAGTGGTTGATGGGGTAACATCTGATTCACTCAGGTCTTAGCTTAGTGACTTTGCCTATTAAATTGGGTAAAACAGTTTTTTGTACATCTGCTTCCAGGGGTGGTTTGTGGATTCAGGTGAGAGCGCCTGTGGGTATCTACCTCCTACCACCGGGCACTCACATTTTTGTAGGTGTGGATATGTCAGTCTTTGTATTAGTTACAAGTGTGAATCATAGTGTAACTTGGTAATTCCTCGCCAGCTATGGAGAATCCTGATATGACAGATGAGTAAGGTGTGTTTAGAAGCTGTTCACATGAAAAGACAAGCTTACAGGTAATTATAATGCATTTGCTGAGAGCAAGAACGCTGAGTGCTGTGCAGCAGATGACAGACTCAAAATGGAGTTATGTTTGCTGGAGGCTTCTCCTGTGTCTCTGCTGTGACTTGACAGTTGTTGGTAACATGCCATTGTTCTGTTTGCTTGGAGTATGGACATATCACTCAGCATCAATCCGTAGGGGTTGGGAAGCAGTCTCCAAAGATGAGTTAGAGATTGCCATGGTTAGACCTTAACTTTTAATGGTTAGACCTTAACTTCTTGGGCAAAGATATGACAGCTGCTAAATACTGCTTTAACGGTTTTCAGACCCTCAGTACAGATGCAAGCACAAACACTGCTCCTGTAGTGGGACCCAGAGAGCCCTCCGTGCCCGCGCCCTGTGCTGTGTCGGCAGCGTTTGAACGTTCCCCTTCCCCGGCCCATTTACCTGAGTGAGTATCAGTATTCTGCCAGCCCTCTGCCAGGGACAAGTGTAAGTGGTGTGTAATACTAAGTGTGATTCTTAAACCAGATGGCATTTTCACAGGGATCCCAAGGTGGCAGAAAAGCAGAGGGACACTCAGAGTGTGGACAGACTCCCTTCTACCCCTACTTCAACTGCATGCAAATCCGTGCAGGTGAATGGAGCAGCAACAGTAAGTGCCTTACCTGCCCTCCACAGCGCCCAGGCATTCCCTGTGTGCACCGTCTCTGATGATGGGTTTTCATTAGTGTGTGCCTTCATTTCTGTGTGCCATTTCACTGAGATCTTCTATTTCAGAGGGGGGTCTTTCAGATAAGTAACAAGGTCCAAGCTCTGTCCTGTATGGAGTTTGGTGATTTCTATATTTATTGTGTGTGTTGTATATATGAAAAAGAATTAGCCAGACAATGGTAGTACACACACACTTTTAATCCAGGTACTCTGGAGACAGATGCAGGTGGATTTCTGAATTTAAGGTCAGACGGATTTCAGGACAGCCAGGGCTACACAGAGAAACCCTGTCTTGAAAAGAACACAGCAACAACAAAAAAGTCTGTGTGCTTCAAAGGCTTAGATAGTTGGGGGTTCTAGAGGGATACGGGTGGTCCACAGCATTTTCATCCTTTGAGGGAGGGGCTGGGAGGAGTGGAAGGAGGGAAGACTGAGGTCAGGATGTAATATATGAGAGAAGAATAAAAGGTAAACAGGGCGAGGAATGGAATAAAGCAGAATGACTTAAAGAGCAGCACAGTGTCCTGTGGCCCTGCTTTATATCCCAGTGACTCTGCCAGCTATGTCAGCTTAGGCCCTTAGTTCCGATGCTTGGGAGATGGGGCAGAGAGATAACTGCAGTCCCATGATGTACATAGCAAGTTTCAGCCAGCCAGGGATGCACAGTGAGCCAGTAGTTTCTGTCCTTGATAATCTGGCATCTCAGACTTGGGAGGCAGAAGTAGGAACATTGAATTCCACAAGTCTGCATGAGTCCAAACCAGCTGTGGCTAAGCAGTGATGCTCCATGTCAAACACAGGACATGGAAACAGAAGGATCGGGAATGAAGCCATCTCAAATCCTGACCACTGTGTCATACTGTCCCGGCCTGCTCTCTGTGTAAGCGTAGCACCTGCACTAGTCCTGACTTAGAGCAAATGAAGAGGGGCCAGTGTTTGAGTCTTTTTTCCCTTGAGCCTCATAGGCTTCCATGTTTCTCAAGAATGCTTTGTGTTGATCAGAATTTGGTCACCATTTTATTGCTGTGCCTTTATGGCTCCTGTCTGTTCCGGAGAGGCGTTTCTATAGTAACTCAGAGGGAAACGACTGCAAGCAAAGGAGCAGTGACTTTTTTTTAAACCAAAGATGTCTGTATATTTTTAGTCTTTTAAAAAACTTAATTTTTTTCAAGATAACCATGATTAGCTTAGGAAAAAAATGATGTATATTTTCAAATTATTTAATTTTAATAGAAACTTAACTTTATAAAAGCTAAACAAACAAAAGCCAGAATCTAACATAAGAGAATGCATTTGGGCTTCAGGCCTCCTCCTCCAGGAAGCAGCATTGTTACATTGTCCCTATTTATTCATTATTCTTCCTTTTGGAGGATATAATTCCAAACTCTGTGACATTCCAGCACCATGTTTATAAAGTCAACACATCCTGCAAGTATACACCAACAACTGTGAGTTCTTGCTGCTGTACGTGTGTCCACAAGCTCTAGAGGCAGGAGCTTTGATGCTGATCGTTACCTGCCATAGACATGCCAGAAGTTGCTCTTGAGAAGTAAAAATAGCCATGAAGATGAAATTTTACTTAAAATAAAAACTTTGTTATGTAACCTCATCCCTGAAGGAGCTTCTATCCCTGATATTTTGTATGCATAATCCTACATTCTATGTTTCCAGGAATTGAGAAAGCCCAGTTATGCAGAGATCTGTCAGAGAACGAGTAAAGAGCCTCCTTCCTCCTCCCCATTGCAACCCCCAAAAGAACAAAAGGCAAACCCTGTTGCCTGTGGGAAGGAGGAGAAGAAGCTTGCTGAGCCTGTGGAGAGATACCGAGAGCCCCCCGCCCTCAAGTCCACTCCTGGAGTCCCCAAAGATCAGAAGAGGCAGCCTGGGCGCCGACCCTCTCCTCCAGCTGCCGGGAAGCGCCTGAGCAGAGAAGAGAGCACTCCTCCCAAGTCTCCTCAGTGAGCGGATGCCAGCCTGGGAGGGTCTGGAAGAGCTGTGTTCACCTGAGAAGCTCTCCCACTCAGTACGGAATGAGCCACTGGCTAGGAGCTTGCAGTGTCTGTGGGGCCCGTGGGATACCTGCAAGTTACTTCCTTCTGTGAGTCGGATTTCCCCCCTCTTGAAAAAAAAACAAATCTATTTTTCAGGATTTAATTATATAATATAAACCTTATTTTAGGTTGGTGCTTAACTGGAGGTGATACAGAAGTCTGATGTTTTTCAGGATAGAAAATGTATTTATCCTAACAAATGGATATTTTTTATTAAGCCTCCACGTGGCTCTGAGTGCAAAGCTATAATGAGTTTTTCTAAATTAAGGGAACTCTGCTACTTTTTTTTTTTTTTTTTTTTTTTTTTTTTTT
>JADRCD010154989.1:0-12771 GCA_019843815.1 Montemys delectorum | reverse complement strand
ACTTTAGGGTGAAAGTCGATTTTATTCGATATTAAAATGGCTACTCCAGCTTTTTTATTGGGACCATTGGCTTGGAGAATTGTTTTCCAGCCTTTTATTCTGAGGTAGTGTCAGTCTTTGTCACTGAGGTAGGTTTCCTGTATGCAGCAAAATGTTGGGTTCTGTTTACGTACCCAATCTGATAGTCTATGTCTTTTTATTGGTGATTTGAGTCCATTGATGTTAATAGATATTAAGTAAAAGTAATTGTTGTTTCCTGTTAGTTTTGTAGTTAGAGCTGGCATTTCATTCATTTCTCTATCTTCTTTTAGTTTTGTTGGAAGATTACATTTTTGTTATTTCAGGGATGTAGTTCCCGTCCTTGTGTTGGAGTTTTCCATTTATTACCTTTTGAAGGGCTGGATTTGTGGAAACATATTGTGTGAATTTGGTTTTGTCATGGAAGACTTTGGTTTCTCCATCTATTGTGATTGAGAGTCTTGCTGGGTATAGTAGTCTAGGCTGGCATTTGTGTTCTCTTAGGGTCTGTATGACATCTGTCCAGGATCTTCTAGCTTTCATAGTCTCTGGTGAGAAGTCTGGTGTAATTCTGATAGGCCTGCCTTTATATGTTACCTGACATTTTTCCCTAACTGCTTTTAGTATTCTTTGTTTGTTTGTGCATTTGGTGCTTTGACTATTGTGTGGTGGGAGGATTTTCTTTTCTGGTCCAGTCTATTTGGGGTTCTATAGGCTTCTTGTATGTTCATTGGCATCTCTTTCTTTAGGTTAGGGAAGTTTTCTTCTATAATTTTGCTGAAGATATTTACTGGCGGTTTCTCCAGAAATTGCCTGTCACTATACCATTATCATGCAGTTCTTATCACAATTGCTCTGTAGTACAGCTTAAGATCTGGGATGGTGATTCCACTAGAGGTTCCTTTATTGTTGAGAATAGTTTTGGCTATCCTGGGTCTTTTGTTATTCCAGATGAATTTGCAAATTGCTCTTTCTAAGTCTGTGATGAACTGAGTTGGAATTTTGATGGGGATTGCATTGAATCTGTAGATTGCTTTTAGCAAGATTGTCATTTTTACTACATTAATCCTGCAAATTCATGAACATGGGAGATCTTTCCATCTTCTGAGATCTTCTTCAATTTCCTTCTCCAGAGACTTGAAGTTTTTGTCAAACAGATCTTTTACTTGTTTAGTTAGAGTCATACCAAGGTATTTTATATTATTTGTGACTCTAGTGAAGGGTGTTGTTTTCCCTAATTTCTTTCTCCATCTGTTTATTCTCTGTGTAGAGGAAGGCTACTGATTTGCTTGAGTTCATTTTATATCCAGCTACTTTGCTGAAGTTGTGTATCAGGTTTAGGAGTTCTCTAGTAAAATTTTTGGAGTCACTTAAATATATTATCATATCATCAGCAAATAGTGATAATTTGACTTTTTCCTTTCCAATTCATATTCCTTTGATTTCCTTTTGTTGTCTAATTTCGTTGGCTAGGACCTGAACTACAATATTGCATAGGTAGGGAGAGAGTGGGCAGCCTTGTCTAGTCCCTCATTTTAGTGAGATTGCTTCAAGTTTCTCTCCATTTAGTTTGATGTTGGCTACTGGTTTGCTGTGTATTGCTTTTACTATGTTTAAGTATGGACCTTGAATTCCTGATCTTTCCAAGACTTTCAACATGAAGGGATGTTGGATTTTGTCAAATGTTTTCTCAGTATCTAATGAGATGATCATGTAGTTTTTTTTCCCTTTGAGTTTGTTTATATAGTGAATTACATTGATGGATTTCCGTATATTGAACGATTCCTGCATCCCTGGAATGATGCCTACTTGATCATGATGGATGATCGTTTTGATGTGTTCTTGGATTTGGTTTGCAAGAATTTTATTGAATATTTTTGCATCGATATTCATAAGGGAAATTGGTCTGAAGTTTTCTTTCTTTGTAAGGTCTTTATGTGGTTTAGGTATAAGAGTAATTGTGGCTTCATAGAATGAATTAGGTAGAGTATCTTTGAAGTCCTGGATTCATGGAAATATATTGTGTAAATTTGGTTTTGTCATAGAATAATTTGGTTTCTCCATCTATGGTAATTGAGAGTTTTGTTGGGCATAGTAGCCTGGGCTGGAATTTATGTTCTCTTAAGGTCTGTATGACATCAACCCAGGATCTTCTTGCTTTCATAGTCTCTGGTGAGAAGTCTGGTGTAATTCTGATAAGCTTGCCTTTATATGTTACTTGACCTTTTTCCCTTACTGCTTTTATTTTTTTCTTTTTTTAGTGCATTTGGTGTTTTTATTATTATGTGACGGGAGAAATTTCTTTTCTGGTCCAGTCTATTTGGTATTCTGTAGGCTTCTTGTATGTTCATGGGCATCTTTTTCTTTAGGTTAGGGAAGTTTTCTTCTATAATTTTGTTAAAGATATTTACTGGCCCTTTAAGTTGAAGGTCTTCACTCTCTTCTATACCTATTATCCTTAGGTTTGGTCTTGTCATTGTGTCCTGGATTTCCTAGATGTTTTGGGTTAGGAATGTTTTATATTTTGAGTTTTCTTTGACTGTTGTGTCAATGTTTTCTATGGTATCTTCTGCACCTGAGATTCTCTCTTCTATCTCTTGTATTCTGTTGGTGATGTTTGCATCTACAGTTCCTGACTTCTTTTCTAATATTTCTATCTCCATAATTGTCATTGTTTGTGATTTCTTAACTGTTTCTACTTCCATTTTTAGGTCCTGGATGTTTTTGTTTAGTTCCTTCACCTGTTTGGTAGTGCTTTCCTTTAATTCTTTAAGGGATTTTTGTGTTTCCTCTTTAAGGGCTTGAACCTTTTTACCTGTGTTCTCCTCTATTTCTTTAAGGGAGTTATCAATACTCTTCTTAAATTCCTCTAGCACCATCATGAGATGTGATTTTAGATCCAAATATTGCTTTTCTGGTGCTTTGGGATATCCAGGACTTGCTGTGGTGGGATTACTAGGTTCTGATGAAGCCAAGTAGTCTTGGTTTCTGTTGGTATGTTTCTTGTGTTTGCCTTTTGCCATCTGTTGATCTCTGGTGTTAGATGTTCTTGCTGTCTCTGGCTGGAGCTTGTTCCTCCTCTGGGTCTGTAAGCCTGTGTCAGCTCTTCAGGTAAAACCTGTGTGCAGTGGGCTATGGATCAGTTGTCCCTCCTGAGTCCTGGGGTTGGAACAAACTCTGGAGACAGGCTCTTCACTTGCAGGGAAGTGGCACAGAGTGTTGTGGATCTGCAGAACTTCCTCCTAGGTAAAGAGAGAGGTAGAAAGGATCCTGTGCCAGCTGCCCTGCAGCTTCTGAGGCCAGTTCCTCCTGGGTGGTCCTGCCTTAGAAGGTCACTGGAGAGAAAATATAGATCTCACCTGAGTCTCTAGGTTGGAACAATCCCCAAAGGCAAGCTCTCTGCTTGCTGGGAAGGGGCAGAGAGGGCTGTGTATCTGCAGAACCTCCTCCTCGGTGAAGAGGGAGGTAGAAAGCAAAGATGCTTTATTTATCACATCTTGAGTAGTGTTTAAGTTGTCCCATCTTGTCAATTCAGAGAGCACCTAACTTTAAAAGGACTCGTGTGAACTTTGATGCAGATTGTTTTTTGTTTCATGTGTCAATGAATTTTCTTCAATGTAGTGTCCTGTTATATTCGGTGGCAATTTAAGTTGCTCAGAACTGAGCCCAGTGATGAAGAACACTTGTTGTTCTTACAGAGGATCAGATTTCAGTTCCCAGAACCCACATCTGGCAGCACACAACTGCTTGTAACTCCAACGCCCTCTTCTGGCCTCCACAGGCACCAGCATTCATGTGCACACACCCCATTCCAACAACACATACAAAATTAAATGTCAAATATTTTTTAAGAACAAAGAAAACCCACATCCCTGATATTCAGCTTTCTTGCTATTTAGGGTGAACCTTAGGCTAAACGTGGGAGCTTGCTGGAAATGCAGAATTCTAGACTCCTTCCAAGCATGGTTAAATGAGCTGCAAGACTGGAGAGATGTTCAGTGGTCAAGAGTACTTGTTGCTTTCTTGAGGACTCATTTTGTATTCCCAGCACCCACATGGCAGCTCACAATACTCTGTAATTCCAGTTTCAGGGATTCTTCTTCCCTATTCTGGTTTCTGTGGGCATTGCCTACATGGGATGAATACAGTTACAAGAAGGCAAATAGCTATGGACATAAAAATAATAAAATTTTCAAAAATTTAATCAAGAAACCCACAATCAAATAATAATCTGCCATTAAGGAGGAAATTCCTAGTCACAGTGAATTTTAAGAAGTACACCTAACCTTAGCCTATGAGATCCAACAACATGCAATAACAACTAATAAACCTTTCAACAATCACCATCACCCACATTTTATCCCAATGTGTGCCCTACTCACTCAACAGTATTAGTAAATGACTATGTACTTTCTTGAGACTAAAGTTTTTGCCTCATGAAGTTCAATGTTTATAATAAATTTATTATTGAACAGAGATTAATATGGTGAGGACACTCCAGAAATTGATTTTTCACAAGCTAATATTTCTTACACATAACATCATATTCTAATGTGAACAGAAGAAGGTTAGCATATTAATCTCTCTGAAGTTCATTTTGTCATTAACGAACCAGGATATGCATAGGTAATTTACTGAGCTATGGAGATTAAATATGTTGTACTCTGCATCTCCAGGCAGATTTTTGTCTTTTATTTTATCATGTATTACTTGTACATGTGCATAACATATTTTGGTCATATTCACCATTACCTTCTTGCCACACCATCCCCTTCATCTAGCCAACTAACCTTCCCTTCACTTTTGTGTCTTTTTTAAATAGCCTAATGCATTTTATAAATATCGAAGTAGCTTGAAGAAAATGTATCTCCTACATTTTTTTTTTTTGAGACAAGGTCTCAAAATGATTGTTTTGATGTGTTCCTGGATTTGGTTTTTGAATATTTTATTGAATATTTTTGCATCAATATTCATAAGAGAAATTGGTCTGAAATTCTCTTTCTTTGTTGGGTCTTTGTGTGGTTTTGGTATCACCATAAATGTGGCATCATAGAACGAATTGGGTAGTGTTCCTTCTGTTTCTATATCATGGAATAATTTTAAGAGTATTAGCATTAGGTCTTCTCTGAAAGTCTGAGAGAATTCTGCACTAAAACCATGTGGTCTTGGGATTTTTTTTAGTTGGGAGATTTAAATGATTGTTTCTATTTTTTAAGGGGTTATGGGACTATTTAGATGTTTTAACTTTGGGATTTGGTATCTGTCTAGAAAATGGTCCGTTTCATCCATATTTTCCAATTTTGTTAAATATAGTCTTTTACAGTAGGATCTGATAATTTTTTAATTTCCTCAGTTTTTGTTGTCTCCCTTTTCATTTCTGATTTTTTAATTTGGATACAGTCTCTGTACCCTCTGGTTACTCTAGTTAATGGTTTATCTATCTTGTTATTTTCTCAAAGACCCACCTTCTGGTTTTGTTGATTCATTATATTTTTCTTTTTGTTTCTACTTGATTCATTTCAGCTCTGAATTTGATTATTTCCTGCTGTCTACTCCTCTTAGTGTATTTGCTTCTTTTTGTTCTAGAGCTTTCAGGTATATTGTTAAACTGCTAGTATATTCTCTCTCCAGTTTCTTTTTTGAAGTCACTCAGAACTATGAGTTTTCCCCTTAGCACTGTTTTCATTGTGTCCCATAAGTTTGGCTATGTCATGCCTTCATTTTCATTAAATTCTAAAAAATATTCAATTTCTTTCTTTGTTTCTTCCTTGACCAAGTTATCATTGAGTGTGACATTGTTCGGCTTACATGTATATGTAGGTTTTCTGATGTATTCATTGTTATTGAAGACCAGCCTTAGTCCATGGTGATCTGATAAAATGCATAGGATTATTTCAATCTTCTTGTATCTGTTGAGGCCTGTTTTGTGACCAATCATATGGTCAATTTTGGAGAAGGTACTATGAGGTGCTAGAAGAAGGTATACTCTTTTGTTTTAGAATAAAATGATCTATAGATATCTGTTAACTCCATTTCATTCATAACTCATGTTAGTTTCATTGTGTCTTTGTTTAATTTCTGTTTTTGTGATCTGTCCATTGCTTAGAGTGGGATGTTGAAGTCTCCCATTATTATTGTGTGAGATGAAATGCATGCTTTGAGCTTTAGTAAAGTTTCTTTTATGAATTTGGGTACCCTTATTTGTAGCATAGATGTTTGGAATTTAGAGTTCTTCTTGGTAGATTTTTCCTTTGATGAGTATGAAGTATCCTTATCATTTTTGATAACTTTTAGTTGAAAGTTGATTTTATTTGATATTAGAATGGCTACTCCTGCTTGTTTCTTGGCACCATTTGCTTCAAAAATTATTTCCCAGCCCTTTACTCTGAAGAAGTGCCTGTCTTTGACTCTGAGTAGTGTTTCCTGTATGCAACAAAATTCTGGGTCCTGTTTACATATCCAATCTGTTAGTCTATGTCTTTTTATTGGGGAGCTGAGTCCATTGATGTTAAGAGATATTATGGACAGGAGATTACTGTTTTCTGTTATTTTTGTTATTTAAGGTGGAATTATGTTTGTATAGCTGTCTTCTTTTGGGTTTGTTGAAAGAAGATTAATTTGTGCTTTCTCTAGTGTACTATTTTCCTCCTTGAGTTGGAGTTTTCCACCTCTTATCCTTTGTTAGGCTGGATTTGTGAAGAGATATTGTGTAAATTTGTTTTTGTCATGGAATATGATGGTTTCTCCATCTATGTTATTTGAGAGTTTTGCCTGGGCTGGCATTTGTGTTTTCTTGGGGTCTCTATGACATCATCTAGCTTTCATAGTCTCTGGTGAGAAGTCTGGTGTAATTCTAATAGATCTACCTTTATGAATTACTTGACCTTTTTCCCTTACTGCTTTTAATATTCTTTTTTTGTTTTGTGCATTTGTTGTTTTGACTGTTATGTAATAGGAAGAATTTCTTTTCTGGTCCACTGTATTTGGATTTTTGTAGGCTTCTTGTATGTTTATGGGCATCTCTTTTTTAGGTTAAGGAAGTTTTCTTCTATAATTTTGTTGAATATTTACTGGCCCTTTAAGTTGGGAAATCTTTACTCTTTTCTATACCTATTATGCTTAGTTTGGTCTTCTCATTGTGTTCTGAATTTCTTGGATGTTTTATGTTAAAAGTCTTTTGCGTTTTGCATTTTCTTTGACTGTTGTGTCAATGTTTCTTTTTTTATGGTGAAAAAAAAGTATATATTTAGAATTAGCCATCTGGACTCAGTTTAGATGATCCCAGTCTTGTTGGCAACATCTAGAGCATCATAATCAGGAGCCAAGCAAACGTATGCCTTCTTTTCTCCGTCGGGCCTTATCAGGGTATTGACTTTGGCCACATCAATGTCATAGAGTTTCTTCACAGCCTGTTTGATCTGGTGTTTGTTGGCCTTGACATCCACAATGAACACAAGAGTGTTGTTATCCTCTATTTTTTTCATGGCTGACTCAGTGGTCAGTGGGAATTTGATGATAGCATAGTGGTCAAGCTTGTTTCTCCTGGGTGCACTCTTTCGAGGATATTTTGGCTGCCTCCGGAGCTGCAGGGTCTTGGGCCGCCGGAAGGTAGGTGACGTTCGGATCTTCTTTTTGTGGCTGTGGACGCCTTTCAACACTGCCTTCTTAGCTTTCAAGGCCTTCGCTTTGGCTTCGGCTTTGGGAGGGGCGGGAGCTTCCTTCTTCACTTTCGGTGCCATCTTGGTGAAAAGGGCTGTGTCAATGTTTCTTACAGTATCTTTTCACTTGAAATTCTTTCTTCCATCTCTTGTATTCTGTTGGTGATGCTTGCATCTATGACTCCTGTTCTCTTTCCTAGGGTTTCTGTCTCCAGGGTTGTCTCCCTTTGTGACTTCTCTATTGTTTCTATTTCCATTTTTAGATCCTGGATGGTTTTGTTAAATTCCTTTACCTGTTTGGTTGTGTGTTCCTATCATTTTTTAAGGGAATTTTGTGTTTCCTCTTTAAGGGCTTCTACCTGTTTATGTATGCTCTCTTGTGTTTCTTTAAGAGAGTTATTTATGTCCTTCTTAAAGTCCTCTATCATCATGAGATATGATTTTAAATCAGAGTCTTGCTTTTCTGGTGTGTTGGGGTATCCAGGGCTCTCTGTGGTGGGAGAACTAAGTTCTGATAATCCCAACTAGCTTTAGTTTTTGTCGCTTATGTTCTTGCCCTTTCCTCTCACCATCTGGTTATCTATGGTGTTAGCTGGTCTTGCTCTCTCTAATTGTAGCTTGTCCCTCCTGCAAGCCTGTGTGTCAGTACTCTTGGGAGACCAGTTCTCTCCAGGAGGAATTTAGGTATAGAGTGCTGTGATCCAGGGTCAGCTATGGGGTGCAGACAGAAACTGGAAGGATCCTGTTCTCCATCGTTCCTTGGTTCCTGTGTCCTGATGGCTCTGGGTGGGTCCCTATAGTGCCAGGAATTTTAGCAGAAGTGGTGGTCTTACCTGTGTTCATAGGTGTGTCAGGACCCCCCAGGGAGTCCAGCTCTCTCTCCTGGCAGTATTTGGGAATGGAGCACTGTAGCTCAGGATCAGCTCCAGGTGCAGATGGAAACCTACTATTTTAATACAGGTGTAGAAAATGTAAGTCTTGTATCACAATAACTTACCTTAGACATATACCATTTCTTTGTGTTGGGAAAATTCAAAGTCCTAATTATTGTCAGACATGACCACCCTGCCAAACTACATAATGAGAGCAGCCCTTCTTCCCATCTTAATGCATCCCTGATTTGTTAACCAGTTCTTTTCTACAACTCCCATAAAGCCCTTTCTCAAGGTATGATAACCATTATTCTACTCTTCATGTCTGTGATAGCAAGGTTTTAACTTCCACATAAGGTGATAATGTGCACCCTTTGCCTCTTTTAAAGGCTTCTTTTTCTTTCCTACTGGAAATGATTCTCATTCTTGCATTCTTGCATCACATGGCTAAAAGATAAAGTAAGATGGCTTTGCAAAAACAATAGAAAATTTCAAAAATAATGAAAACAACATGTGGCCATTGAGTGGAATTATGTATTTGTAAAGGGAGGAAGGAAGCTTAATCCATAAACAGGATACAGCTATGTAGATGAAAAGATGCATCATGGGTCAGAATCATTAACTGGCCTGAATCATTGCTGGCTAAAGAATACAGATTATAGAACATGAGGCAAGGATGCTAACATGAGCACCTACAATTAACTGGAATACATGGAAAACTCAAGCAGGGAAGCAATTTACTAAATTCTTATATTAATAGGAAGTGATTCTCAAGTGTGGCTGTATATTATAATCACATTGGGGACATTATTTAAATTAATTGGCAAGACACAACAAATCAATTAGTTAAGAGTCTCTGTAGACTGAAGCAGTGGGGCTCTGTACATTTTTTAGGAAACTCATGTAGAAGTAAGGCTACAGGTTTCAAATATGGAAAACAAGGAGGCAAAAATGGAACAGGAACTCCACCTTAGCACACTATTTCTTTAGTCCACAGGAGACCAGGAAGGCACCTGGCAGTGGAATTAGACAGCTTCCAGTAATCTATCAGAAGGTATAAAACTGCTAATGAATTAGAAGAGATGAGGTGTGGGGAAAGAACCAAGGGAGATTTCTGTATATGTGTATATATGGTGGTTAATCATAAGGAAAATGTATTTAGAAAATTTAGGTTGAGAAAGGCAGAGTATCTGGGACTCCTGAAGAGGTAGCATTTGCCATAGGTAGCAATGGAGGATCCTGTTCAAGACTATGTGCCTTCAGCACCCTCTATAACTGGGAAGTCCAAGCTGGAAACATTACCCAGAGAATACCTCATCAGGTTTACCAAGAGCAAATGATATTCCTACAGAAATCGAAAACAAGGTATACAAGATTACACAAAGAAATTGGAGAATTTAAATCAAGACCTTGTTGACAGAGGAACTGATGATATTAAGCCCTTACTCTACTCTTCTTTTTGATTGGGAGCTATGACTTGATATAGAACTTTACATATTTTTTTGAACATCAATATTTTTATATTTTTTCTTTCTTTCTCTCTATGTCTTCTTTCTTTTGTTTTTTTTTTGGGGGGGTTGTCTGTTTGTTTGTTTGTTTGTTTGTTTTTTGAGACAAGGTTTCTCCTTTCTTTTGTTCTTTTTTTTTTTTTTTTTTTATATTAGGTATTTTCTTCATTCACATGTACACTTTCCCTCTCCCATTTTCCCCTCCAAAACAAACAAACAAACAAACAAACAAACAAACACAAGAACAAACCCCTTCTGCCTCCCCCCTCCCAATGCCTGTCCCCCCACCCTCTCCCACCCATTGGCCCTGGCATTCCCCCACACTGGGGCACAAAACCCTCACAAGGCCGAGGTCCCTCACTCCTATCAATGATCGAATTTGCAATCCTCCACCACATATCTGCTGCCAGTACACTCAATCCCACCCTGTATAGTCCTTGATTGGTGGTTGGGTCCCTGGGAACTCTGAGGGTATTAGTTAGTAATTGTTGTTCGTCCTAAGGGGCTGCAAACCCTTCAGCTCCATAGAACCTTTCTCTAACTCCTTCATTGGGGACCGTGTACTCAGTTCAATGAATGGCTGTGAGCCTCTACATCTGTATTAGTCAGGTATTGTCAGAGTCTCTTAGGAGATAGCTATATGCTTGTCCTTCCTTCAGTCTCTGCTCCATATTTAATCTCTGCCACTCCTTCTGTGGGTGTTTGATTCCCCTTTTTAAGAAGGAATGAAATGTCCACGTTTTAGTCTTCCTTCTTCTAAAGTTTCTTGTGGTTTGTGGGTCGTTCTTCCTGTATTCCAAACTTCTGGGCTAATAACCACTTATCAAAGAATGCATACCATGTGTGATCTTTTGTGATTGGGTTACCTCACTCAGGATGATACTCTCCAGATCCATCCATTTCCCTAAGAATTTTATAAATTCATTGTTTTTAATAGCTTAGTAGTACTCCATTGTGTAGATGTACCACAGTTTCTGTATCCATTCCTCTGTTGAGGGACATCTGGGTTGTTTCCAGTTTCTGGCTATTATAAATAAGGCTGCTATGGACATGGTGGAGCATGTGTCCTTATTACATGATGGAGCGTCTTGTGGGTATATGCCCAGGAGTGGTATAGCTGGGTCCTCTGGTAAAACCGGCTCTGGTGGCGCAGGCCAGTAGGATTTGCTGAAGGAGGCAGAGGCAGGAGGATCTGGAGTTCGAGGCCAGCCTGGACTTTCTTTTGTTCTTAAATAGGGTTTCTCTGTATATTCCTGGCTGTCCTAGAACTCTCTTTGTAGACCAAGCTGGCCTCTAACTCAGATCTGACTGCCTGTGCCTCCTGAGTTCTAGGAGTAAAAGCATGCACCACCACATGTGACAGCAAATGTTTTCTTAATGTTGTACATAAGAAGTACAGAAATAGGAAATTCTAGGAAGTCTCTGGACTTCTGGTGATATCAAGACAGACTATGTTTGTTTCTTTGTCCTCATTTTGTCAACCTCAGATATTAAGGGATTAGTATTAGATTTTAAAGTATCAATAAAAAGACAAAGGTGAAAAATGGTTGATTATAAAGATTAGATGAGCCAGACTACGGAGTATGCCATAGAACAGGAATTTTATTTTGGGACTGCAGATTTCTCAGAAGTTAAGATCACTTGCTGTTCTTACAGAGGACCCAAGTTGGGTTCTCAAGAGCTATATGGTAGCTCACAATTATTTGTGTAACTCTAGTTCCAGGGGATCCAGTACCTGGCCTCCACAGACAGTAGTTGTACACATAGTATATGTACATACACATAGGCCAACACTCACAATTAAATGAAAAATAAATAGCCTGGCAACACAAGGCCTGGGTAGATAGATCAAGGCAGAGACAACCTCCAACCTCCACACAGGTTCTGGAAGGCAAACTGTGCCCAAGATGACCCCTAACCAGTACCACACAACACAGTACTCCTGAGAAGATCCCAGATACCCAGAGGTCCCAGGCACCACTAAAATGAGCAAGGAAATGGTAAGAAGATGGAAGGGAAAGAGAAGCAGAAGAATGTGTGCACAATGAAGAGAGTTGGAGCTGAAGACTGGAGGATACCTAAGGCCATAGGGAGGTCCTGGTCCATGCTGCCACTGAGGGCCATCTCTGGGTGCACGCTCCAGGAGCAGCAGGAGATTAGTTGCCATCAAAAGCCTGGCAGACATTGCTGGTCTGAGCTGCCACCAGGGATTATATTGATGTCTAAGAGCTTTGACAGTAGTCCCCACCCCTCCCCTTGGCATCTTGAAAGAGATGGCCCCAAAGGCATGAGAGCAGTACTCACTCTGCCCCTCACCAGTTGCCCCACTTGGGACAGCAGATCATGCATTTCACAGGGAGCTCAGCAAAGCTAGCTCTGACTTTGGGGATTGCAGTTGAGTCAACTCCCAAGGGTGTGAGCTTGGAAAAGCTGGATCTATCACTTGTCTGCCATGTGGTGGTGTAGTAGGAGAGATGCCCCCCATCAATGCCCCTTCCACCTGGACACCTGTCCCTGATATCATGAAAGCAGGAAATCTGGCCCTAACCCTCACCATGGAGAGGAAAGGCTCTATACCTGTCTTAGTCAGGGTTTCTTTTTGTTTTTTTAAATTAGGTATTTTCTTTATTTACATGTAAATTTCTCCTTTCCCAGTTTCCCCTCCAAAAAACAAACAAACAAATAAAAACAGCAAGAACAAACTCCTGTTGCCTC
>JADRCD010154988.1:0-12869 GCA_019843815.1 Montemys delectorum | reverse complement strand
TGCGAGTTCAAGGCAATCGTGGGTAACTTAGTGAGACTCCTTCTCAAAATGAAAAGACAGGACTAGGGATGTAAAACAGGGGTATAGACCCCCAACTCCTAGAATCTCCCGGTGAGGGGCTGGGGGCATGGTCAGGGTTGAGCAGCTACCTAAAATGGGTACAAGATGCTTGGTCTCTTCCCAGAAATTAATTTTGGAGGGATGGGAGTGCCAAATACTGTAAGGCAGAAGAGCCATTCCTGGCACTCTGCATACAGCAAGGGCATCATGAACGAGCAACTTTCCGCTGCCCCGGCTCTCTTTAGGCTCTTCTGGCCATATGGTGGCCTCAGGGTGCACCTGAGGGCTAGGGGCTTCCCCTCCTGGCTGGCCACCCGGCTCTTTCATTTCCCGTCAGCTCTGTGGGCACTGGGGGCCAGCTCTGGCTCTTAGGAAATTGGGGAAGTGATTCTGGGCTGGGTCAAACATCTGTCTGTTCAGCTGCCTCCTGCAGAGGCTGGCCCCCTCTCCCCTCAGAGCATGCTAGATGCCTCACCCACGAGGCAGATATTAATAGCCCTTCTGCAATGACCATTCAGAACCACAGGAGTGGCTGCCACAGAAGCTGGCCTCTGGGTTCCTGGCTGCAGGGGAACTTACAGACCTCCAACCCAACTCTTTGTCCTGAGTAGATTATAGGTTTGATCAGGGGCCACCTTGGCACCTCAGCCTCATTTCCTGCAAGGGAAGGAGGCTGTGTCCAGAGCTTCCAGGGTGATGACGAGACACGTGTGCCCAGCAAGGGTCAAGCCCAAGAAAGATGGCCAGGTGGGGGAACAAAACTGCTCAGGTGCTAGCTTGCTTTACAACTGGGAAACTGAGGCACAGGGAATGGCTAGCACAGACAATGGCTAAGACAGAGGCACCTGTCAGAGAGTGCAAAGAAGTCCGAGTGGAAAGCCCCAAGGTGGCCTCCTGAAGCCTCACAGCAGCTCAATACTCAAAAGCAAAGAGGACTGAACAAAAGCCACTATGGAGCCCTCCAGAGACGCAGTTGGACCTCACAGAGATCAGTGAAGGGCTGGCGCTGCAGGCTGCCCGCCAGTTCAAGGATTAGAAACCAGTGGTGCAACTCGGTGATCCCAGGCACCGCGGAGGTAAAGGAAGATGGATCCCAAAAGTCCAGAATAGCACCTATGTGCACGTGTGTATTGGGGGGCATGGACTGAAGTGGAGCCCCACCTAGAATCCCCCAGTGAGGGCGTGGGGGTGTGGTCAGGTGGAGCCCCTGCCTAGAATCCTGCAGCGACTGGCTTCTCCAGCTGTATAGCTTCTGAAATTCCAGAAGGGACTTCCCTGTTGACCAGCATGAACCTGGCGGTCACAGTGGATTATTGGGACAGGACCTGGGGACTGGTATTCCTTACGTTAGCTGCACAAAAGGATCTAGACAGACTGAAATGGGGTCCCCACTCTTCATCTACAAGTCTAGCTGGAGGGTCTCCATATTGTGAGCTAAGGGCAGGTAGAGTCCTGCCTAATGTGGTAGCTCCGAATGTCGACCTCCCATCACACATTAGCAACGGAGCAGATGAACCCAGATAAACACAGCCGTATCCTTCATGCTCTGTGCTCTCGATATGGAGTTAAACACTCATCAACAAGATCCTGAACAAGTGACATTAGCTCCGTTTCATGGAGGGGGAAACTGAGGCTGGGAGGAAGAAGTGGGTGAATGGTGGGCTGGGGAGGTTGTGGCCTTGGAGACAGAAGGGGTGGGTGGGTAGGCAGACAAGGTGGCGGGTGAGGAACACCCCTCCCTCCCCAGCACACCCCTGGGTGACTGGACAAATGTTAGTCTCCTATAACTTGGCCCCCATATGGCAACATCCCAGGCCCAGCCTATGGCTCTGAATTGGCCCCCATCCTACTGCTACACACAAAGCCACAGATGCACCCAGACTGGATGGAGATGCTGGATACAGCTGGGAACATAGCTGGCACCCTCAGCCAGCCATGAGAACACACCCATCTCCCCTGGACAGGACCTCACCCCATGGAGACAGTGCCACAGACAGACTGACCCTACCTGCCTGCCCCAGTGCACTCCACAGGGTCTCCTATAGCAGGGGTCTTTCGCATTTGTAGACAGGGTCTCTCTTCACAGCCCTGACTGTCCTGGAGCTGGCTATACAGACCAGGCTGGCCTCGAATTCAGAAAGAAACCTTCCTCTGCCTCCCAAGTGCTGGGATTTAAGGCCTGAGCCAACTTACTGCAGAGTTCTTGAATAGGACTCTACAGTTTACAATAGGCTTTCCACGGAAGGCCTGACCAGGATTCGAGACATGCACGAGATGCGTGGAGCTTATCAAGGACTCGGAAAGTATGCTCCTGACATCCAGTCATCTCGTGAGCAGCAGCAGCAGCAAATGTGGGTTCCAGATTCGACTCCAACTCCCTGACCTCCTGCCTCCACTCCCGCTAGGATGATAGGTGTAAGCCTGAGCATGCTCAGTGAGTGCTCTAACTACGGAGTCCCAGCCCTAGCTCCCTTGTCTGCAGTCTTATGAGAAGCACTGTGTAGCCCAGCTCAAAATGGCAATCCCCCTGCCTCCGCCTCCGGAGCCTAGAATGGGTGAGCGTGAGGTGGAAACGTGGGGCTCTGGCACGGGGCCTGCCACAAGCTCCTTCTCTGAGTGGCAGGTGCCATGCAGGTCCAACAGTGCCTGGTCTCCAGGACATTTGAGTCTGTGATGGGAAGCAGTCTCCAGGGATAGCCGGGTTGCTGACCCCACCAGCCCACCACCCACCCCCTCAAGGACCCACAGACCCCGGCCTAGCCCTGACTACGGGGCAAGCCTGTGTCCTCAGACCGGGCCCTTCAATGGACACATTAGTTACCGTTTAACCCTGTGACCCCCAATTGTCCCCTGACCATGCGCAGCCAGGCGAGCCAGGAAGGGGCGGGCCATGGCCACCTCATACATGCCACCCACCAGGCAGCACTAGGCCATTCCTGAGCTGGTTTTAAGGATGGATAAGCTTGGTCATGCTTGACAGCCAGCAGGGGCCACATCGAGCTGGCTTTCCAAGTGATATGTCTGCTACAGCCTACTATCCCTCCCTGGCTGAGAACGACTGTTGACAGGAGTTGACAAGTCCCCTGAAAACAGGCCTTTGTGGCAAGTAGGGAAACTGAGGCAGGAGTCAGGCAGTGCCCTGCCTGGGGCTGACCTGTCGTGGAAGCGCCAGCATTGGCTCTATCTGTACCTCAGTTACCACAGGCACTGCCTTACCCCAGCCAGTACAGGCCCACGTGGGCAGCAGCTGACCTGTGTATCCAGGACCACACGGCCTGTAAGGTGACAGTGAACCTCACCACTTCCTTGCTCTCAGAGCAGGAGGCATGTACCTCACAGAGGAGAGGTACATACCACACACGGACACACACCACATACACAGATATACTCAAACACTCACAGATGCACAGGCGCACACACACAGACACACACATATACACACATGCACACACAGACACACATGCACACACACAAACACAACACACAGATACCCCACATATACACAGATACAAAGACACAGAGACAGATACACATAAGCACACATCCACGGGCTGGAGAGATGGCTCAGCAGTTAAGAGCACTGACTGCTCTTCCAGAGGTCCTGAGTTCAAATCCCAGCAACCACATGGGAGCTCACAACCATCTATAATGGGATCTGATGCCCTCTTCTGGTGTGTCTGAAGACAGCTACAGTATACTTAAATAACTTACATATAAAAAGTAAATAAATTAAAAAAAAAAAGGCACACATCCACAACTGGCCAAGGGATAGAGAGGCACAAAGATGCTGGGAGATTTGCTATGTGGCCTTGGGTCCCTGAAACCACAGTCACAGAAGCCACGGCAGCCGTCCACCAGACTCATCACTGCTGTGTCCCATGTCCAGTGTAGATGCAGCCACCACACCCTCTCAGGGACAGCAGCTTTTGGGACACCGCTCCCTCTGCCATGGCGTGTGTTATTAGAAAGCGTGGGGCGGGACAGAGCTTGGCAGCAGGTCACAGGGTGGGGAGCCCGGCTGGCGGCAGTGACCTGGTGGCCGAGTTGGCGGCACAGGGACCAGATAAGGTTCTTCCGGCTGACTCAGCGTAGTTCCCAGGGGTTGGCACGGGTCGGGGCTCCGTGCCAGGGCTGGCGGGCAGGCACCCTCCTGTGCCTGCCACAGCTCGCTGGCTCAGCGCCAGTAGCCACAGCGACTTTGATGAGGTTGCCCAGGGGCTTCCCAACACCTCCAGTCCCTGCCTCCTCGGCACCCAGGACTCCTGAGCCCCAGGAAGACTCTGGTTGGAGCTGGCCGCCAAAACTGGCTGGTAGCCCAGAGACAAACATGTCCCAGACAGTGACACTGCCACCATCAGAGTCTGGAGTCTGACCTCCAGGCCATCACCCAGGTGGCCTGGGTCTCCCAGCACACCCTTCACTTTGGAAAACGTTAGCCTACCCTTCTGGCCTCTCCAGTCCTTGGCTCCAAATCTACTGCCCCACCAAGACTAACTCTGGTTTCCTAGAATGTTCTAGAATGTCTAAGAAGTAGACCCTGCCATTCTTGCCTGTCAGTGGACTCTTATACACTCTACAACACCCCTGCTGCTATGTGCCTTCCTGCCGTCCTTCCTGCCGTCCAGCCCTGTGTCTCCTAGGAACAATCTGCCCACCTCCTCCCCAGTCCCCACTCCATGTGGCCCTAGAGGCTCACTGTGTCATTTAGAGCAGGAGAGCACGCGTGAGACCAGAGCTGGAAACTATCACTATCAGCAGCCATGAAAGTTTTGCCCGAGGCAGACAAGGCAGGCGACAGGCACAGGGACACGTGAGGCGACTGCAGACAGACCTGCCAGCCCCGCCCAAAGCTCTCACCTCTAACACCTGGCTCCCTGTCCATTTCCTTGTATGGGGGGTGGGGGGAGTGTGTGTGTGTGTGTGTGTGTGTGTGTGTGTGTGTGAATCAGAGCAGCTGCCCTCCGGCCAGAGGCCACCCTGGACACTCCACTTCCCTTTCTCCTAGAATGCTGTCCAGTGTCCTGGACTTAAAAGTAGACTTTAGAGAGAGGGGACAAGATGGTTGAGAGGGTAAAGGAGCTTGCAGCCAAGTCCTGCGAGCTGAGTTCAATCCCCACCCCCAGACCCAGAGGAAGGAAGGAGAGAACAGACTCCACGGAGTTGTTCTCTGACCTCCACGGAGGCTGTGGCACATGTGCCCCTGCTGTGACACGAGTGCTCCTGCCCACACAAAGTAAACAAGCAAACAAATAAATAAATGTAAAGAACAAAACATTTTTAAAGGGCTAAGAAGAAAGGGTGGAGGGCATGCCTGGGACCCCCCAGGAGATTTCAGTAGAAATGGAGAGTTCTGAACCAGCCTGAGCCATCACATCAGATCCTGAGCTGTATCTGTCAGAGGGATGCGTACTCCTGACCTGCCAGGGACTCACTGTTTCTGTAAGGGAAGGTGAGGTCGGTGGGGCTGCAGGCTTTCTGTAAAACCCTGTGGTCACCAGGTTCTTTCTATCCACCCTGCACCAGAATCTGAAGAGGTTTGGAGGCAGAGAGTCCTTCCTGCATGGGGCTATGGCCACCCTGTGCCTCAGTTCCCCTCCACAGTCCCACCCTTATAGACGGCAGAAGGGGCCCATTAACTTTTTTTTTTCCCCAACAGGTTCTTTGGAACTCAGTATGTAGCTCAGGCATGGACCTGAGATCCTCCTGCGTCTAACTCTCAGGTACTGGATGAAATATGAACATGGGTCTACCTGGGCGGGAACCAAGAGCCTCATGTTGGCCCTGAGCTCAGTAATGCTTCTGCCTCAACTTCTTTGTTGCTGAGGGTGACAGGCACACACTAGGATTCCTGAGGTCAGGCTTGGGTTCTGTGGGGAAGGGAGGACAGGTGAAGGTGTGGAGGAACAGGGCCCTGCCGACACATGAGGAACGCAGACAGTCGGCTGTCGCCAACAGAACTCCTAACAGGCACTTACCCGATTACCGGTCTACCTAGCAATTTCACTGCAGGCACACGCCCAAGAGGAACAGAACGAACCCACAGAAGCCAAAGACAGAAGCTGGAGAGCCAAAAGGTGGAAACAGCCCAGCGTCCAGCGCGGACGCCATGAACGTGCGGTAGTCCACCCACACACCTCTGTACCGCATGGCCTCTCAAAGGAGCAGGGACTCCGACAGGGCACGGAGCAGAGCCTCCGGGACGCTGTGCTCAGTGAGAGACCCTGTGCGGTGGGTCTCTGCCACAGGAAGTGTCCAGAACAGGGAGGTAAATGTTGGGAGCTATGTAGTTGACAAGTGACCAGGTGGACAAGTGACTGTGCGGGTGGAGGCAGAGGAACTGGAACATTCTGAACTTCACAATTATTTCATATAAATTTGAATCTGTGAGTGAGCTAAAAGGCAGGCATGCTGGTGTGTGTCCATTATCCCAGGACTCAAGAGGCTGAGGCGGGAGAACACCCTTAGCTCCACACCAAGGGTCAGTCTCAAACAACAACAATAATAACAACGACAACAACCACCTGGACATGATGACTCATGCCTTTAATCCTAGCAGGGAGGAGGCAGGCAGATCTCTGTGAATTCAAGGCCAGCCTAGTCTATAGAGTTTACGACAGCTAGGGCTACACAGAGAAACCCTGTCTCAGAGAATCAACAAAAATCCCACAAAAGACTGCCAACTTGAGAAATCACAGCAAAGCTACCATGAGCCCCGGGTGTGGCCGTGTGGGGACAGGAAAGCTCCAGGATGTGCATCCAATGCCAGGAGACCCAGATCCTAATCACAGCCGCTGACCTCACCCCGGTGTCCCCTCCCCAGACCCACAGCTCAGGGTGGATCCCAGCTGTCTAGGCTCAGCTGGTGGAAGCCAGCCGTGGCCAAGACTGGGAAGGAAGACATGGAGACAGTGCCAAGTGGCCAGCCAGCCAGCACCGCCACGTGCCAGGAAGGGCAGACGCCAGAGTCAACACAGGCTGGGCCTGGGGCTGACATCTGTGGGGCTGGCTGGACCACTATTGACACAGACTGCACAGGTGCCAGGCCAGCAGGGCGGCACGTGGGAACTTCCACAAAGATGCAGTCAACAGAGTCCCAGGCCAGCGGAATTCCGCTAACACCATCTTCAAATCCACTCCCCCATCTTGTTTCCTTTTTTTTTTTTTTTTTTTTTTTTGAGGCAGGGTTTCTCTGTGCAGCCCTGGCTGTCCTGGAACTCACTCTGTAGACCAGGCTGGCCTCGAACTCAGAAATCCACCTGCCTCTGCCTCCCAAGTGCTGGGATTAAAAGTGTGCGCCACCACCGCCTGGCCCAATCTTGTTTCCTATAGGACCAGTTGGCCCAGGAAGCTTCCTACTCCCTCAGACCCTGTCTCCAGCTGCACAGAAGCCCCCTCATAGGCCATGTCTCTGCATGACCTCTGACCCTGCCCAGGTTATCCCCAGAACGGTCCCAACAATGGCTCTCATGCCCCTCCTTTGTTTCACTGCACCTAGGGGCCCTGCTGCCCCTTAAATGCCTAGCCATCGTGGAGCACTGGGGTCTGTCAGCATGCACAGGGGGGATATCCATGGATCTCTGACCATAAATGGTAGTCTTGGGCTGGTCTTAGTCCCTGGGCCAGCTGTGACAAAGTGGGACAGAGATGTCTAACTTGCTTGGCGCTGGGGTTTGCAGGGAGCTAAACACCGGGCAGTGAGCAAGTCAGGAAAAGTAATAGGTGTAGCCTGCCCTCAAAGTGGCTATGCCAGTAAACACACAGACCTGAGGAGCTCACAGCTCAAGGCCCCCACTGGGTGGCAAACCCGTCAACTCTGTAAGAATGGCCCAGGTTGCCTCTGGGCCAGGGAAACTGAGGCACACAGTGGGGAGGAGCCAACAAGGTCCAGTCCAGCACAGAGACTTGGGTGCAGTGTGTTTACTGAGAATCTCCTGGGGGATGGGGGGAACCAATCTTGAAGCCCACAGCCACCTCTGGGCCTAGGGTGGGACTGGGTCACACCCAGGAGCAGTGACGTCCATTTAACAGGTCAGCTGGCCGGCTGCCCAACACACATCTAAGCAAGCGAGGGCGAGAAGCAGAGATGGAAGGGTGAGGCCGCCCCACCCAGCCCAGGCCCTGTCTCAGCAGGTCCCACGAGGGCAGAGGGTTAGCCTCCTCTCCGTTCCTCGAAACTATTCTTTGTGCCCCAGGGCCTTTGCATGGCCCTGCCACCAGAATAGGGTATCTACTGAGCCTGCTCTAAGAGTACCATAATCCTAAACCAACCTGAGCTCTCTTGGTGCCTCAGCTCAATGGCTTCCCAGGCATGCCCATCTCCAGTCTTCTGCTTCAGTTGGAAAGGGACCTCAGGCCTTTTTCTCAGGCCCCCACCCAAAAGCAGAGCTCAGGTTGCCCCCCCCCCCCCAACCACCACCGAAGCTATTCTGACCAGCTCTGTTACAGAGATAATATCAGGAGTCCTCAGCCACCTCTAGGGCCACCTCGTAGCCCACACAAGACTTGGCCCTGGAGCCAGCCCGGGAGCCAGTTTCCTCCCAGGCCACACACCCAGGGGTCGGCTTGGCCAGCTGGCTGAGCTGGAATGCAGGCCCCAGCCCGGCAGGCCAACCATCTGGTTTCCATCGGCCTGCTGACTTCAAAGGATCCCTGCTGGCCACTTCCTCCAGCCTGCAGGGAAGAGCTAGGGCAGCCAGAGCTTCCTCCATGCCCCTCCCAGGCCCAGGAAGCCTGGGTGGGGGCCTCACAAACCACCCCCTGCCTGGTCCACCAAAACCAGCACCTCTGGAATCATCCAGCACCCCTGGAACTGTCTGTCCCAAGCCTCCATGCTTTGGATCCTGCTTGCTCCTGCACATTCACAATTCCGTGGCCATCAAGGGCCCCTTGGCACCACCCTGGATCAGCACTGCCGTGGGACCCTAGCCCTCTGGACACTGTACCCCACGGCACACACTGCTCAAACCCCACAGTTTTCCAAGGCTGACTCCACACCCTGGTCTCGGGGCACCAAGTCCCCTGCACTTGTGCCTAAGAGCGTGTGAGCCAGAGCCAGGCTCTGGTATCGCTCTCCACCTTAGGTTCTGAGGAAGGAGCTCTCACTGACCGGAGCTCACTGACGACTAGGCTACTCAGCCAGCAAACCCCAGGGATCCTCCTGCCTCCATCCCCCAACACCAGGATCGCAAAAGCACTGTGCTTGGGGTTTCATGTCGGCACGAGCGCTCTACCCACTGAGCCATCCCCGACACCCACAAACCACCCTTCTCCTGGAGAGGACTTGGCAGAACCCCACATTATCCCCAAAGTTAAACTTCACGCAGGGTCTAAGCACAGCCTTGCCAGGGTCCCCAGTGCCCAAGTCAGAATGCCTGGGGCCTGTGGGGTGATCAAAGGCCCCCAAGGGACCGGACTCAAGCATATGGCCTACCTGTTTGAACTGCTCCTCAAATGTCCAGTCCCCATGGTCCGGTGGTGGCATCTGGGATGCCACATGACTGGGGTGGGCCAGGCCAGGTCCCAGGCGCTCAGGGCCACTCAGCATCCTGGGACCACCATCTCCACGGAAAGCCTGAGTGGGCGGGGCCTTGCGGGTGAACAAGCCTGCCTCGCCTAGGCTGGCAGACTCTGGGGGGCCCAGGCCTTCTTCTTCTTCCTCCTCTTCCTCAAAGTCATCTTCATCTTCTTCCTCCTCTTCCTCCTCCCCCAGTTCTTCCAGCTCTTGCTCTTCCCACTTGGGCTTCCTGGAATGGACACAGGGCACCTGCTAGTCAGGAGAGAGCCAGGCACCACCTTGCATCAGTGGCAAGGACAGGCCCCACCCACGTCCCTACCCTCAGTTTCTCCCTCTTCAAACAAGATGAGCAGCCGCAAGGCCTCTCAGGGCACCAAGTGGGTCCCTCCCTGCCCACCTCTTTTTTTTTTTTGGTTTTTCAAGACAGAGTTTCTCTGTGTAGCCCTGGCTGTCCTGGAACTCACTCTGTAGACCAGGCTGGCCTCAAACTCAGAAATCCGCCTGCCTCTGCCTCCCAAGTGCCGGGATTAAAGGCGTGCGCCACCACCGCCTGGCCCTGCCCACCTCTTACTTTACCTCTGATCAAGTGCCTATAAGGGGCCCCAAAACATCCTCTCAAAGATTCTTGCCCCAGGACCCTTGCACATGGGGCTCCCAGCTCCCAGCGCAAGACTCTCTGTGAACAGTTTCCCATCCACTCCTCAGTCACACTCACTCTAGCTAAACTTGTCCCTCCTCCCCTGTAACACCTTAGCCTAATGTTCCTGGCAGCA
Organism: Montemys delectorum; assembly: GCA_019843815.1. Lineage (NCBI taxonomy): Eukaryota > Metazoa > Chordata > Mammalia > Rodentia > Muridae > Montemys > Montemys delectorum. The sequence goes on along the minus strand of JADRCD010154988.1, from coordinate 2,522 downwards.
TTTGGCACAACCCCAGAGCTCACTGAGTCTCAGGATACCAGCATGGCAGACCCAAGGAATTACAGAGACACTTAGCAGCCACTTGCTTAGACATGCAGCATCCCCTCAGTGACCCTCACTGGCTCCCGCTTTTCAGATGCACAACTGAGTAGACGCTGCTGTCCTCGACCTGAACACTCACGTGTCATCATCATCGGAGCCCACATCCATCAGATGCCCGTCTCCCTCAGTGTGTCCTGGTCCCTCCATGCGACTTCCATGCAGGACAGGTGAACTCAGAGTCCCTTCCTGGGTTGTGTCTTCATCCTCAGAGACGGGAGGCCCATCCTCAGAGCCCCTGGGAGAGGACGGATGTCCCAAGCCAGCAGCAGCAGCTCTCATGGCAGCCAGTGCGGCCATCTGCGTCCTATGCATCCGGGCATTCTCAGGCTCCCTGTCCTCGTCTGTCATGGTGGTTCGAGCCCGGACACTCATGGGCTCGGGTGGTGGGGGTGGTGGAGGCTGCCGAGCCTCCAGTTCCTGCCGGGCACGCTGCTGCCTCTGGATCAGAGTCTCCATCACAGCCTGCAGCTTCATGGCCCTGCGGGCCGGGCCACCCCGGGCACCAGGGGCAGTTGGTGGGGGTGGCCCCTGCGGGGAGGGGTCCTGGCCGCACTGCAGCGTGGGGACCTCGGGGGAGCCGGAACAGTGCAGGGTGGCGGCTCGCAGAGAGGGGGGGATGCCAACTCAGGCTGAAGGCTGGTGGGACATGCCAGGAGCCACCAGTGGGATCCTTGTTGTTACGTCGGGCACCCAGGGGCAGAGGCTGGTGTCGGGCTCATTCAAGCACCTGCAGGCTCCTGGGGGAACACATCGAGAAATGAGGTCAGACTCCACCTGCGCCCCATTGACACATCCTTCCCCAGAACGAGACAGAGAAAGCTGATGGGAGAATCGGTCACACCTGCTCAGGGCTCGCACCCCCATCTGCCTGGCTGCAGGTTCCTTAGGACCAGGGTCACCACAGTGGACACTAAGGGAATCTCTGGGGCCCCTCTGGTCAAGTCCACCGGGGACACCCTGGGTGATTGTCCCATAAGAAGAGCAGTGGGGGAGGGGCCTGATGTTCTTGCTTTCTTATTGGTCCTACCCCGCTTCTACCCAGAGTCCCTCTGGGTTCTGGATTCTGGCTCTAAGTTCTAGATGTCGCTTGGCCTCCAGAGGCCTTGGGGAACCCTGGCCAAAATTACATAGTCACTGTCTAACAGCCCTAGACAAATGTGCCCGTTCACATTTTGCTTTCTTAGGTGTCCCTCGGCTGGCCTCTGGGTCTTGGAGCCACCAGTGCGGTACAAGTTCCCACCATGTGTCACACTTGGGAATGGCAGCACACCATGTAGGTGTCATCTGGGTGTCCTGTGCTGCTCGAGGCCCTGTCGTCACTAGGATATAGAGCTCTAAGGAAGTAAATGTCCCAGAATACAGCATGTGTCCCTGACAGAGCCCTGTGTCCTTTCAGCCAGCAACAAGTTCTAAGTCCTACCTGGCCCCAGGCCGCAAGTTGACCCCCCCACCCCCGACATAAGCCACCAATAAGACAGCAGACAGTGCTCAGCAGGCCAGGGCCTGCACTCAAATTGCCTGAAATGAAGGGACCCTGGCGCAAGGAGAAAAGTTTAGTCCACCTTGCAGACAGAGAATCTGAGAGGTCATCCTCTGTCTAACCTGAACTTCAAAAGTCTACACATACAGAACCCCTGGGAACGACCCCCAACAACCCAGTGTGTGAAGAAGGCAGACAGCTCCTGGCTGTTGTTTGAAGTAGAGACACCTAGTCATCTGCTCCCCTGCTTAGGGAGACCCCAGCAGTTTGGGACTCTCAAGATCTTCAAGGAGAATGTGGGAGCCTAAGGACCCCTCCCTAGACATCTGGTCACCCCAAACCCCCGTACTTTCAGCAGAAGGCTGGCGGGTGGGTGGCCCCAAAGGAAAAGGAAGTCAAGGGTGACCCCTTTCAGCCTAGACTTCCCAGGACAGAAAAACCTTAGAGGCCTGGACACATGAGTGGCCTCAACACTCCATCCCTCCACACCCTGTGGTTGCTGGTCACCCTGGTCTACCAGACCCAAGAAATGCTGGAGGGGACATTTCTGAACACTGTCTGGCTTGACCCAGCGCCCTTCCCCCACCCCTCTGAGCACACCCCCCCCCCACGGAAATGCTGAAAGGGACGCCCCCTCTTTGAGGGTGGGGTTGGGGAAAGCAAAAGGAAAAAGCGAGAGGAAGCCCCTCTCTCAGCCTCCCCGTCACCCCTCCCAGGCCTGTTTGGTTTAATGACCCTTCCTGGTTGAGGGGTGGGGGAGGGGAACAGGGTAGGCCTCCACTGGTGGTGCTGGTAGCCCTGGAGGGGCACAGATGGGAACCCCAAAGCTGCCCCTAGGTCAGGCCTGGACATCCCCCCACCCTCCAGAGGTACCGGTACCCTTAGTCAATGTAGTCCATTCTAATAGACCCCCTCCCCCAGCCCTTTGTCCTTGGCCCCC